>NDGM011026747.1:0-11130 GCA_002564305.1 Octomys mimax
TTCTTTCTTCCTCCTTCCTTTCCTTTTCTTTTTCTTTCCTTCCTTCTTGCTTACTTGCTTCCTTTTCCAGTGTTGGGAATTGAACTCAGGGCTTTGTACAAGACAGCCACGGGTTCCACCATGGTGCTATATCCTTGCTAGCCCCTCTTTTATTTAAAACATCTCATTTTAGTAACTTTTTATTTGCAGAAATCACAGATGCAGGACAGATTTCCTGCTAACCTTTCTCACTGAATTGCATTAGCACAGTACCTCTGTCACAACGAAAGTGCTTAGTTTTGATTTCAGATGTTAAAAATCCTTTGAACCCATTCTGTTCCCATGCCAGTACATCCCAAAGACTCCAGGGATGAACAGGCATATGGTACAGCTCAACATCATGTTCACAAGATTCTGTCTCAGTTTCTCTAAGAAAACTACTTTTAGGACTGCCTGTCCAGTGCAAGTAGTTTGTGTTCATTAAGATAAGGATGGTGGAGATTCATTCCTGACAGACCCAGGGCCCTACAGATGTTAGTCATGTGTGTCCTATGCTGGAATCTGGAGAACCCTGCTACACATGGAAACCGCTGGTGGCCAGGAGCCCAGGATGGCATGGTCCCGCCTGCCTCTCCCCTGCTCAGGCCCCTGTGCCCTTAGGCCAACCATGGGGTCGCAAGGCTGTCAGGCTGCAGAGCTGATCTCCAGCCCTCTTCTCGGGCCCTCGTGATGTGGGCTGCTCAAATACACATAGATGTTGGAGCAAATCGCCACGCCTGGAATTGTCAGCCAAACAGTCTGTGGAATGAAATGCACACATTGCCAAAGGGTGGGGGAGGTTAGAAAGCAACATATCTTGACGAAGAGTGAAGTGTTGGAATTAATTCATAAATGTGTCAGATGGAAATTCGCAGCTGAAGGCTTGCAAAGGGAGAAGAGACGAGGGGAAAGAAGAGGGAAGAGACAGACAGATGGTGAGGGGGTGGAAGATGGTGAAAAGTAGAGCAGAGACACAGCTTTGCTTCCCAGGCTCGCCCTTGCCTCTGCTGAAGCCGCCTGTGCTTTTGCAGGGATCCTCTCCTGTCCCCGCCTTTTGTTCCCTCCTGACCTCTGCTGTCAGCAGCCCTGGCTCTTGGACTCCCCCCAGACGCCTGCCTTGCAATGGCTGTGCTTTTCCTACATGAGGGATTCCCAGTGGCTGCAGAAGCAAGCTGCCAAGTGTGGCACGGTTCTTGCATGGCCCGGTTAGAAGGGAAGGACGGGCGCTAGGGAGAGAGCAGGCCTGATGTGCAGCTGCTCCCTAAGCACTCTGGGCTTTGGATCCCACCTCTAGAACTAGGATGACAGCACAGGCTCCATGAGGCCGAGCATGCACAGTGAGCCCCTGAGGATGGGGAGGCTGCGTGAGTTCAGTAAGCTGCTCATCACAGTTTTTAACAGTTATGGTTCAAATCTTAAATGTTCCCCAAAACCCCACATGCTGAAGAATTTGTTGCCAACTAGCCTGATGGGATTGCTAGACCCTTGGGGAGGTCAGGCCTGGTGGGAGGAAGGTAGGTGTTTGGGCCTGTGCCCTGAAAGTAGACACTGGGAACCTGGCTCCGTTTCTTTTTCTGCTTCTTGGATATTGCGAAGCGAGCCACCAGGTCCACAGGGAGCAGTGGGCCAGCAGCTGCAGTTGGAGGCTTGTACAACTGTGAGGCGAAATGAGCCTTTTCTTCTGTAAAGTATTTATGTAAAGTGTTCCTTCCACAGCAGTCCAAGGTAGTAGACCAACAGTACAGGAACAGGACCTGTAGATTGTAATTTCCCTCTCTGGGTTCCAAACCTCCAAGTCCGACCTTCGTAAGTAAGAGGGAGAGGTCCAAGCGGTGTGTTTTCCTCTGTTCCAAAGTGTGGAAGGACACGTTTCCCAAATTCCATTCCTTAATTGATGAGTGGAAGTGCGTCCCATAGCAGTGAGTCTGTTGTAAGACGCTGCCTTCTGGAACATACGAAGACACTCACCCAACCTCATTTTGAAAGAAACAATGAGATTAGTGTGTGCTGGGTGAGGCAGACAAGGCTTCCCTTCTCCCCTCCTTTGCTGAGTGTTGCCAGGGTGCCCTGAAATACTGTCTCCTTCTGAATCCCTTGCTACCCCCAGATTCAAGGTGCCACATTTAAATCTGGGCTATGTATTGGGGTCATGTGTGGATTATGATTTTTTTAAAAGTAAATGTAGGTAAATTGAAGCCCTGTGAATAATTAGGACTCTTAGAGAGCTATTTCTGCTCTCTCTAAAGTCTATTTCTTTTTCTCTCCGCTCTCCATGGCATCTAACCCCTTGCTCCGTGCCTCTTTCGAACCTCTTCCCCACTTAGGAGAGAGAAAAACAAGCTGCACTTTGGAACAACTCCATTCACTCCAAGGTATGACCTCTAATTAGGCCTTTCTTTTGAGAAAGAATGTTAGGCATTAGCTAATCTATGGAAAAGTGTTTGGGAGGGTCTACAAGGGTCTTTTCCACCATTTGTCTTCACTGTGTCATTCATAAAGAAATACTTGCTGTAGCTCTTCTCAGAATGGCTGCTTCCGAGGGACACTGCAATGTGCCAGGGTTAATTTTACAAATCACCTGAGTTCAACAATGATGCTCAGGCATTTGGTCAAATATTATTCTTGATGTTTCCATGATTGTATTTTTAAGATGAGATCAATGCTTACATTGCTGGCCTTTGAATAAAGCAGTTTATCCTCCATCATGTAGCTGGGCCTATCTCATCAGTTGAAAGCCTGACCAAATAAGAAAACAGAATTTCTCCAAAACAGTCCCTGGGCCCAAACTACAGCACAAGTTTTTCATGGGTATCCAACCTTCCTGCCAAGGCTGAAGACTGTGAGTTGCTAATTTCTACAATCATGTAATCCAGTTCCTCAAAATCAATCAATCTCTCTCTCTCTCTCTCTCTCTCTCTCTCTCTCTCTCTCTCTCTCCCCCCATCTCTCTGTATATGTCACACACTCTCTCTCTCTCCCCCCCATCTCTCTGTATATGTCACACACTCTCTCTCTCTCTCTCCCCCATCTCTCTGTATATGTCACATTGTATATAAATTCGTGTGTGTGAAGAGAGAGAGACAGACAGAGACAGAGACAGAGAAGACACATCTGCATTTGTTTTCTCCTCCTTCTGTGAATACTCTAGGTGTGTCCCAAAATGCCTCCTTCTCCAACTTACTCTCTACCCCCAGGTTACATTCATTTGATTCTATTTGTCTCAGTCCATGAATATAAACTGCCCCATCGATTCCATGCCTCTAGGAGCCTCGAGCGGTGGTGCCGAAGCTCAGCCTCATCCAGCCTCTCCGCCCTCTGCCCGGTCAGTTTCTCTGTGCTTTCCTCAACTATCTGCCTTGTCTTCCTTCCTTTTCCTCAAGACTTCCTGCCTGGAAGAAGAGGCAACACAAGAGGCTCCTCAACACAAGAGGCTCCTCTGTGTTCATCCCTCCCAGTTCCCAGGACTGCATTTCCTGCCACTGGGAACCGTGCAGGGCCTCACAACAATTAGTGATTGTTTTTATTTTCCCGGACTTAATCTTCGTAACACTGATTCCACTGAGTTGCTAACAGCAGCTTAGAAAGAGGGTAGAGAGGTTTTGGGGTCATATACAGAGCAACACTTCCTGAGCTAGGGCAGGGGGGAGGGGCAGAACCTCAGAGGATGGAGGAGTTATTTCGGCACAGGCCTGAGATGCTGGTGTCTCATGGCGATGTCCACAGCAGCTAGGATTTTAGTGGTGCCCAATCCACGCACCTCAAACCAGGTGGCCAAAACCCACAATAACAACACACTGAAGGTGTGAGCAGAGCTCTAGAGCAGGTGGGTGAGCGTGAGAGCACATGCAAGCACGTGTGCAAAGGCTGGGCTGTGCAGAGAAACACACTCGAGGAGAAGCCTGCTCCTAGTTCCAAGTTACCATACTGCACAATGATTATGTAAATCATGAGCTATTTTTGATGAATCTGGCTGTTTTATTGACTAGCATCCTCATATCTGAAGCCCATCTTCATTGTTTGTTAGCCATGTGGTCCGGCCACCTGCTTTCCCACCATGATTAACTTTTCACAATATAAATAATGGTGTGTTCCAACATAGTAGAAGCGGGAATTGGGATTTTAAAGTGATACAAATTGAACTACTCTAATTCCTGTTTTTTACCTCCAGCTAAATTGCTACCAGTAAAATCTCATCCAACATCCAAATGAGGACTGATATCTTTAAATTTTTTTTATATTTGGCATATGAATATGGAATAGCTAAAATATCTTGAGATTGCTGCAGGACATGTGTTACAAATACATAATCATTTTTTATTATTAATTGAATAAATATTTATTGAGAACTTACCATCTACCAATGTAATAGCTTGAATTTATATATCCCACTGCAACCTTATGGGGTCATAGGTGGGGCCTCAGAGTTGACTGAATCTCGACTGTGTGATCCTACAGTTGCTAGCAATGCTAGGCTCAAGGGCATGAGGATTAAGGACGTGAGAGCTAACTTTTTGCTAACTTCTGCCTGCCATGAACTGTCTCTCCTGTGTCATACGTGTTGGCTGTGCTGTCCTGCCTTGGAGTCAGATGCTTGTGGACTGAAACCTCTACAAACTCTGAGCTAAATAAACCTTTCTCCATCAATTTTGGGTGCTTAGTATTTTGTCTCAACAAGAAAAGTCACTAAGACAGACCTTGGTGCCAGAGTGGGTCATTGCTATATTGTCTGCCCATGTGGCTCAAGAGCCTTTAGAATTGACTTGTAGAAAGAGTTCGGAAAGTTTTGGAGAAGCCACCTAAAAAATAGAGCAAATGTCTTCGGATGTACTTGATGCAAGGCTCTGATCAGAACTTAGAATGCCAGAAGGCTGGTAGAAATGGTCCTGGTGATGGCCAGGCTGCGAAAGTGTCTGCTCTGAATTAGGGTTACATGGTTGTTGGCCTCCAGATGATGCGTGTTGTGTCTTGGCAGGGAGTTTGTCTGCATTTCATTCATTCCAGAGACCTTGCCTGAGACTGAGATTAAGGACAGCATGGTCATTAATCTAGAAAAAGAAATTTCAAGGGTCTCTAAAGTTGAGGGAGTGGCAGGTCTACTACTTGGTGCTTTTAGAAAGATGTGTGTTGAGAATCAAAAGCAAAGAACCAGCAGAATGATTCAAAATCTTTTCAGTTCAGCCAGAAAGAAAGCTCCAGTAAAGCTGCAGACTGCAAGGATAGAGTACAGCAGAACTTGATTGGTAAGAAGGAACAAGATAATGGAAAAGATAGCCTGAGGACACTGCAGGAAAAAGCAGGACTCCTGCCTTTGCAGTACCAAGGCTGCCAGGGTGAAAGATCTTGATCTGAGAAGAGACTCCCTGAGTACTATGCTCCAAATGGTAGCAGCCTAGAGACTTTGTGCCTTAGAACTGGGTTCAGTGTGATTCTTCAGTCAAGATCGGGGAAGGCTGAGTGACAGGCTGCCTTGCAGCACGTCCTGGCATCCTCTGCACCAGGCTGGCTTCAGATGCATGCAGAGTGGAAGGGTTGTGGGCTCAGAAGAGATGTCACCCAGACTTAAAAAGCCTCGGGAGGCTAGGCAGTGTGTCCCCAAGAGGCCAGGCAGTGTGTCCCTGGAAAGGCAGGCAGTGTGTCCCTGGGAGGACAGGCAGTGTGTCCCTGGGAGGACAGGCAGTGTGTCCCCAGGGGGCCAGGCCATGTGTCCCTGGGAGGCCAGTGTATAGAGATGTAAGGGTGCAGTGGAGACACAAGAAATTTGGAGAAGCTAAGAACATGGATCACCTGAGGAAAAGTGCAAGGAGAGCTCAGAGCTGGTCCCAGGGGAAAGCCACGAGAACCACAGGTACTGGCAGCACCACAGTGGCAGAGCCACCTAAGCTCTTCGGAGTTCACAACTTGCCCTAAGTGGCTGAGGATGCTAAAGGTGGAGCTATGTGCTTGAAAGTTTGTCCTGCTGGGTTTTAGTTTTGCTTTGTTCCCATTGCTTGAGACCCCCATTGGCAACTTTTGGAATGGATATATTTATCTTGGGCCATTGAATGTTGGAAGTGTTTAACTTCCTTTTTATTTGTACAGGGATCACTGCTAAGAGTTTGCCTTAAATCTCAGAGGAGACTTTGGACTTGAACTTTTCAGCAATGTGAAACTGTGAAGACTCTGGCAACCCATGGAGATAGACTAAATGCCCTTTGCATAAATGGATGCACATGTGTCTTCAGGGGTGAAGGGTGGAATGTTATGGCTTGTGTTTAGCCATCCTTTCAGAACCTCATGGGTGTGGATTTTTTGGAGGTGGCTAGTTCTAGCGTGCTGGATGCTGGAGTCCATTCATATTGCAATGTCACAATCAAGGGCACTAGGACTAGGGTGTGAGTGCTGCCCACTTTCAGTATACTGGACAAAATATAAGGAACAATCATTTATTTTCTTATTTCTTTGATACCTTCTTCCTACATGAGCTATTTCTTTGCTGCAATGTCTGTCTGCTGTGCCTTTCCATCTTGGAGTCAACTGATTATGAAACCTCTACAAGCTGCGAGCTAAATAAACCTTTAGCTCCCCCTTTAACTTTGGGCATTGAGAATTTTGCCTCAACAAGGAGAAAAGTAACTAAGACAATCAAGAACTGTCCTGGTAATACAGCAATAAGCCTTGAGGAAAACAACAGAGTTCTAGCATTCTCTACTTTGCATTTTTAGAACTGAATAGAAATAATCTTGTTTTCTCTGTGCATTTCTTTAATCATAATTCCTTACTTGTGGAAGTTTTAAGAGCATTGGTTCTGAAGTATATGCCAGGTATTCATCCTCATGTCTGGCACTGGAGGGAAGAGGAGCAAGATGAGGATGGTAACCGCCATTTAAAAAAATATTGGTCAACACTTGGTGGACTCAGAGATGGAATTTTTAAAATCTTAATTCACCCTATTGCATTTATTGATTATCAACCATGTGTATAATATGATTTTCAGAAACATCTTCAAGAAACTCTTGATCTTCAAGCACCATAAATAAATATTTAAGACTGTCACACTGAAGATGAACTACAACCCAGCGCTCACACTCCCTGCTGGCTCGCTGTCCAGAGCCACGCCGCTCAGACCCCTCAGCTCTTCCCTTCTCCAGGGAGCCCCTCCTTCAGACCTTACCACAAAGTTTTTTTTTTTTTTTTGCCATACCAGGGATTGAACTCAGGACCCTGCCCTTGCCAGCAAGTGATTATTCTATGAGCTATCTCTCCGGCCCTCCACAAAATTTTTGCTGCTGTTCCGGTGGTGAAATTACTTCAGTGAAATTAACCAGTTCCTTTCCAGTGTCAGGCCAGAGACATGACTGTATCCGCTCTTTTCCAGCCTGAATTCTGCAGTACTGGACACTGTAAGCCCCTCCTCCTAAAAGTCTCCTTCTAGATGTCTTTACAGGAATTTGGTTCTTACTTGATCTTCTGTATCTCTGGCCCCACCTTGGAATCTTTTTTTTTTTTTTTTTTTTCTTCCTTAATTTTGTTCCAGGAATCAAATTCATGACCTCGTGCTTGCCAGATAGGCACTGTGCTCCAAGGTATAACATTGGCTCCATCCTTGCAATCTTTTGGGACTTCTCCTTGCATACACTCTTGAAAAGTTTGGTGTTGTTCAGAACTTGCACTTAGCGCCTGATCTCTTCTTACTCTCTTGCTCCTACTGAGCGACTTTGTACAGCTCCAGACTCAGCACCCACGTGTACATGGAAGAGCTGTAAACAGTATCTTTTTCTCCAGTTCAAAACCTAAACACCCAAATACACCCGAAGTGGTTCTACTTAGCTCCTTTCCCAGCACCCCGAGCGCATTTGAGGCCCTGTGCTCCTCTCAGCATCAACCATCCTTAGCGCACTCCCACGACAGTCCACTCAGTTGCCAAAACCAGAGGCCAAGTGGCAGCCTGAATCTCAGTCTTCTAAAGTGAACTTAGGGATCTTTTCCTTTGAGCAGCTTTCAAGAACCTCCGGCTAGTTCAGATGGCCTGACTGGGATATCCTTCAGCATCTTCTATATATCTTTTATTTTCCTTTATTTTAGACAGGATCTTGCTAAGTTGTCTGACCTGATTTTGAAATTGTGATCTTCCTGTCTCAGTCCCCCAGATAGCTGGGGTTACAAGCATGCATCACTAACCAGCTTATTCATATTTTTAATTTGAATTTATATTATTTTTAATTTTAAATCTTATTTTTCCATCCTATGACACCTGATTTATTTTTTCTTTGCAACTATAAATTCCTTGAGGGTAAATAATATATCATGTTCTTCATATCTTTAAGCCTAGTGAAGCACCTAGGTATTCAAAAATATTGGTTAAAAAAGAATGATTGAATTAACTAGTCAACAAAATAAAAGAATAAAATTTTAAATCACTTGGAAACTGAGATAAGACTGGAAGTAACATCATGTAATACAAAACACATTTTCAACTGTCTCCTTGGGACCTGGAGAGATCAGATTCATTTTGTCAGAAAGGGAATAGAGCCCAGGGAAGCCACAGAATACTTCTGCACTAAGTACTTTCAGGACACCTGAAAGGTCTTATTCAATTATTTAAAGGAAAAACAAAAAGAAAAACGAAACAGTATTGTTTTGGGCTTAGAGAAGACCCAGCAATAGTCCCTAGCTCCTTTCTGGCAGGTCCAAGGGGAAGGCCATGTAGATCGCCCCCTGCTGGACCTTCTCTCCTCCACACTCTGGGTTGCTGGGGAGGAAGAAGCCATTTTTGATCTGTTGCAATCTATTAGAGACTCTAAGAACAGGGAAGGGTAAGAGGGTGACAATACTATCAGACATCTAAAACACTCCTGTTGTAGGTCTCAACATAATGTTGTTTATCATTTGATTTGTAGGCCTCTATGAGGTGTGACTATCAAGTAATGAGGCTGATTTGATTGTGTGGCTTGTGGAAATGGATGCTCTTGTTGGAGGGAGTCCCAGCCTTCCAAGAGGGAGACGCTTTCACGCAGATGGTGCTTTGTGGTCCCCTCTGTGGAGGTGCTGGGAGCTGGGGGTGGGCAAGAGAGGATGATTGGGAGAGCTCTCCAGCTGGCAGGGGTGGGGTCTTGGCTCTCTGATTCCCCAAAGATGATGCTTAATTTCAGATGTCACTTTGATTGGACTAAGGAATGATTAGAAACCAGGTAAGACATTGTCTTCAGTGTGACTTTGAGGTGCCTCTGGAGGAGAGTGGCGTGAGGCTGCAGGTTTGTGGCCTAGGGGAAAAAATCTGTCCCCAGGTTGGGCAAGCACCATGCACAGTTCTGGGGGCCTCCTAAACAAAACATGGAAGGAGCATGCGCTGGCTGTCTCTGGGAGCTGAGATCCGCTCATCTCCACCAGCCTTCGGCCTTTATGCTCTAGGACATAGGTCAGCAGCCCTCTTGCTTCTCAGCCCGTCAGACCTAGATTTCACCTTTGCTTTCTCAGCTTTGAGAACTTGGGACTGGAGCCCAGTCAGGGTACTACATCAAGGCTCTCTAGCCCATGGGAAGGATACTATGGGACTTCCACTTATCCTACTAAGTGCTCATTCATATTTGGACCTATTAATCTGTGTGTTTATGCATCTTTCTGTTTCCTATCTCTTTACCCATCCTTCTTATGGGTTCTGCACGCTGGAGAAAACTGAGTAATATACTTATTTTTGTGGGAGTGCAGATGTCAGATCTCTCATGCCACAAATATTTGCTAAGTGCCTAGCTTGGCACCTGGCTCCAGATAGTAGAGGAGTCAGGATGAGCCCACACTGCAGCCAGAGACCCTGCCATGGTAACAGCAAAGAGCAGGTTGTGGGGACACAATGGCCTGGAAGTGGGGAAAGACAGAAAGGAGGGCAAGAGGCTGATGTCATAGCAACTGGATTTTACAGCTAGCAGAACATTCACTGCTTTCGGAGTCTTGTAGACCCTCACAGATACCTTTTTACATTGCAGATCTTGTGTGTCTATCTTTTGTGCTGAATTGTTTCAGACATTTTAACTGTTGGTTTTGTTTTCTTCATTTGGTTATTTTTGCTGTTTTGTTTTACATTTTGTCTTGTTAGCTTGTAACTTTGGCATTAAATTAAGTATAGAGAGGAGGAATGGCATACTGTCGTGCCAGGTACTGTGACACAGAGCTGCCCATGTGCCATTACGCTCAGAGAAATCCTGGGAGGAAGCTCTAATGAACCTGCTTCCATGTGAGGAGAAAGATCCCAGCGTAAGTGGTGCTGCAGGATCGCAGGGCTTGTCCACGGGCAGGGCTAGGACCCGAGGCCGTGCACTTCAGCACGTGCTCGGCGGTGGCTCCTCTCCACTCCCGCAGGTAGATGCATCCGAAACTGGAAAGGGTGCAGCCTGGTCTCTGTAGGGAAGAATGCAACAGCATTCCACTGACCTGAGTTCTGGCCGCAGGCTCCCACATGACAAGGAGAGCCATTTAATTCCCCTGCACCTGCCTCAGGTTACAAGGTGCAAGAAGAGAGCAAGCCACTTTCTCCTCCACATCTTGCACTGATTATGTGCAGAGCCATCATATGGGGACTGCTTTGGATTTATAGGAGACAGTATGGCATCTTCTCTGCAGCATTTATTAAATAATTTTGAGAAACAAACAGCAACGAGACAGTTTCAAAACTGATCAGTAGGACAGTTTCAATAATAAATACATTGCACATTGTTGTCTCAGTGGTTATTCATTGTACAAGATGCAGACATGACAGCTTGTCCACAAACACTATTAGAACAAATCTTGCTCTTCACTGAATTAAGAGAAAGTAGCTGTATATCTATCTTAACTATTTTGAATATAACGATACAAAATGGTCCTTCATTGTATCTCCTTTTTTGTTTAGTTTTGTCAGAGAAGGATATTCCATTGTTATTTAAATATTGTAAGTGTGTTAATTCAGCAAAATATTCCAATATAGTCTAGTAGTCCATGATAGTAGTGAGTCATCTGCAGGACTGATAATGTCAGAAGTTGTTCACCTGAGCCCTTTACAGCCCAGCATACCAACATGGCTTCACCTCTTATACCTTATTTTTATACCTTTCTGCTGGATGGTTAAGACCAAGATAAAGCAAGACCTATATAACAACAAAT
>NDGM011026769.1:0-11370 GCA_002564305.1 Octomys mimax
CACCCGCCGGCCCCGAGGAGCCGGCCGCCCGCCGCGGGGGGTGGGAGAGGTCGCGCGAGGGGCGCAGCAGGTGGGGGCCGGGCAGGTGCGGTTACCTGAGCACGCTCACCTGCGGGCCGGGGCAGCTCGGCTCTTCCTCGCCTCCGAGGGCAGGGACCTGGGTGCAGCCCGGGCCGGGGGCGCGAGGGGTGGGCGGCCCGGCCGAGGCGCCCGCCGCGCGCCGGAGCCCTGGGGCGGAAGGTGCTGCTCGGGCCGAGCGTCGCCTAGGGTGAGCGCGCCGCCCCGGGGCGCCCACGCCCGCTCGCGCTCCTGCGCTCGCTGCCCTGGCGCTGCTGCCTGGCAGACACCTTAGGCTCCTGGATGGTTGGGTGTTCGCCGTCGATTTGGTACTGTAGGGCGTTCAGTCGTTTGAGGAAGAAGACAACTGAAGCCCCTTTAGAGGGAGGCTTTAAGGTTTTCCTCCTCCTGGGCTGCAGCTGGGAGCTCAGAAGAGAGGAGGCTGAGTGCTGGCTCATTAATCCGCGTCCTCAACTGACTTCCCAAAGTCCATAGGTTGCCTTTAGTCCCGTGACGTGTGTGGAAGACTTCTCTTTGTGCACGGAAGGGCTCTCTCTCTCTCAGCAATCCCGCCCCCTGCAAAGGCAGACCTAAACTTAAAAACTAATGTGTCGATTTCCTTGAATACATTTAGCTTGCATAAAAGTTGTAAATATGCAGCCAGTTTAAAACCGGCCATTTGTTCAGCACATGTTAAGAAATCGCAGGCTAGGTGGATAGCACAGTGCTGCAGAGTGTATTTAGCATGGGCAGAGCCCGGGATTCGATCCTCAGCACCAGGTACCAACAATAACTGTACTAGTAACTGGTCTTGTAAACCTAAGTGTAGGCTGAAATATGAAAGTCTGATTGCAGTATAATTAGTTACCAATTCTGGCGCCCACTTATGCACAACTGTCATCTCCCAAGAACTCCAAATCCTCTGATTTGTAGGTGCCAAAGTGACTTTCTTTTGCCTGGGCTTATCCAAACACCCTTGAAGAAAATACAGCATTGACAGCCGATCCCCCAGGTAATTGGGCCTGTGTGATTTAAGATTGTAAGTCTCAACATGCCTGATACTGCTGTGAGCTGAGAGTTTGGCCCGCAGCTTGGTTGAGGGAGTGAAGTGTATATTTGTCATTCGGTGGGTGCATGTTGAGTCGTGGAGTTTTCTTATGGCGAGTTTCTAACACGTTTTTTTCCCAGATGTCTTTGTGTTGTAGTTAATTTGCTGTTGTTTGAAACTTGTCCTGGTTCTCTTCCGTTGGAAAGGTGTTCCAACACGCATAGCCTAATATGAACATTTTCTTTCACGTTTTGAGTGATTTCATTTGACTCATTGAGATTTTTTTTTTCTTTAAAGCCTTTTTCTTACTGCCGTCATCCTTCTCTTACTGTTTTTGCTTTTTAAAACACTCAGAAAAAAATACCAAAACTAAAATAAAAAAGGTCCTCGACAAAACTTGAGAAAGGTTCTCCAAAGTGATTTAGAATAGTCTGGGTATTTTTACACAGTAGCCTGAAATTTGGGGGGTATTTATTTAATTTTCTCAAACTGAAGGGAGGAAAATATTTTAAAATTTAGCGGAATCTTCTTTTAGAAGAGATATTTTCAATACAAATTGTATTGAAAATTAGACATTTTTTTAATGTCTAATCATTTGAGTAGCATTTGAGTACGTTATGTTCTTATTTTAGTTTTTATTATCCGTGCAAAAATAGCCCATTGAACCCAGTCTGTCATTTTCATTGAGTGTCACTCAAGTTGAATTTACAAATTGCATGTTTATTTCTCCTTCCCAGCATCCTTTTGCCATTCACAGATCTTACCAGGAATCATTCTGCCTCTGCCATGTTACTCCACAACTGGTGGAATGGTTTGTCTTGCCTTCCACACAGCAGGTCTCTTGCTGCTATCCTAACAGTCCTGGTGTTCCAGCAAATGGCTTGGAACTGAGATCACCCAAGGGAAACATGGAGGCCTGTTTACAGGGTAGAATTCATTTGCCCAGGCCCTTCTCGTGTGTGTCATGTGTTTTCACGTTGCTACTTTTCATTGGTATTGCCTGTATTTCTTTTATTTCTCATCTGTATTTTCTAAACTTCCTACATGCCTTTATTTTGATTTACTGTTTATTTGCTTAAAAATGTAGAGTGTAGACTTTGTAATCTCTTTTTTCTGGATCATTAAGATTGGTCTTGAATAAAATCAGGCCCTATCACTGCATCGCTCAGTTCTTATCACTGCAGTTCATTTAGAAATTGAACAAAGAATAATGGTAAACTCAGCTTTATGATTTCCTTTCCCTTAGGTTCTTACTTATTTGCAACACAACTTAAATTCACTCCTTCAGTGCTGTTGTGAGGAAAGCAAAGGAAATGAATAAAAAATGAGTTGTCAGCCTCGGCCATGACCTTTCCTTTTTGCCTTTTTGAACTTTATTCTGTCTTTGATATGGGTCACGTGATTCTCCTTGGCCCTTTCCAGGCTATGTGTGTTTGGACTTCATCACCTTCCATTTGAGAGTCCTTTGTGTTTCTTTTTTGTCTGTCTCATGCCAGGCGTTGCCACTGCTCCTTTCTGCAGTGCCCACCACTCAATTCAGAGTGTCTTGCACAGAATCTACCAGCCCCTTCCCTGCTCCCCGTTTTATTTCCAGTTCCCTGCTTGTGACTGAGATTTTCTTAACATTTTTTCTCTGTTCATCTCCTTAATGTTGAGTAGCATATTCCTTTGGAGTCTTCCTCAGATATGCAGAATTGAGAGGATAATCAAGCCTTCATATTTTTTTCTATCAAATTCTTTTTCAGCAGTTTGAAACACTTTTAAAAAAAAAATCAACTGCTTAGATAGGCGCAGGGATCAGGGTTCAATCCTTGGTGTGCTGTGCCAGCCCCGTCCCCAGGGACGTGGTGGGTTGAGAGTGGGTGTGGTGTGTGTGTGTGCCTATAATCCTAATGCTTGGGAGGCTGAAAACAGGAGGATCACTACAGTCTGATCTGTGTAGTGAGACCCTGTAGTAAATACATTACAAAAAAATCGATTACAAATTACAGGCAAAGAGTTCTTCAGGTTTTTAACCTAGGAGAATGAACTTTCCAGACTAGTGGAGTTGCATTTGAACTCTGTCATCACTTTGAACTCATTAAGATTAGCTACTAGTTACAGAGGCCACAGAGAACTATAGGTTAATCAAAGTAATGTTTCTGTTTAACATTAACAAAAGAAGTTACAGACAGACAGTCCAGTGATCTATGATGGTTCTGCAGTCTTACAACAAGGCTGGTTGCCTGTATTGGACCTACTATACGTAGATGAAGCCCTCAACCTCATGACCCAAGGTAAAGCTTCAGCCATCACATTGAAGTGCCAAGTAACAGAAGGAGGAAAGAAGGAAGAGAAGAGGAGGGGAAGGACAGGAGCTTGCAGTCTCATTCAATAATTTTCCGAAGGCTTCTTATTACATATCATTGCTCAGAACTTAGTGCCTGACCCCACTTCATGGAAGAGTCTGAGAAACATTGTCCTTTATTCGAATAGTCTTATTCCTAGGTAAAAAGGGAATAGAGGAGAATCTCATCTTTAGTGAAGGGGGAAAAGGACAAAAACGACTATTGGGATTGCCAAACGTCACAGTTATTCTAACCCCCTTTTGCTAGTATTATCACCCTGTAGTATTTTAAAAACTAAATGAAATACACATCTGATGCAGAGCATAGCATATGACAAGCTTTGAATGAAGGCTAGTTCATATTCTCCCTCCCTTCTTTTCTGTGAGTTTCCCAGTTTCCTTGTTGCCATATCATTGGCGTTCAAGTCCTGTTTTAATATTTGGCCATGTGCCCTCATTGGTGGGTTGCATCTTCGCGTGGGAGGGAGACAGGGTGTTTGGATGACAAAAAGCAACATGTTAGTAAATATTAGCGTTTATTTTGTAGCTTAAAAACACTATATAGATTATAAATGTGGCTCTTAGTACAATGGAAATAGAGTGGGCTTTTTCTCAGTGGTTAACATGCCCATTTAAAAGAATAATACCTTTAAGAAGAATGTTGTTGAACTCTGCATGTTATTTAGTATGATGTGCAGAAGCTCTTAAGAAAGTACTGGTCTTCATGATTCTACTTTGGAACTGGGAAAGAGGTCCCTATGACTATTAAAGGGTGGTTCTTATACACCATTACTTATGAAGCAGAAGGTTTACTTGCTTAAAATCTCATTTGAAGATACTTAAAACTGCATGCAAATTTTATTTACTGAACAGAGTTCTGGATGTATTTATCAAATAGAAAAACCACCCTGAAAAAATAAATAAATAAATAAAAAATAATAAATGTGGCCCTTGAAATCAAAGCGACCTGGATAGGAGTCCTGGCGCTGCCACTTACTGTGCAACCATACCCTCTCTTGATCTGTTTTTCTATGTACAAGTTAGGATAGATATGAGATAGTGGGATTATGTGGAGGGAAAAAGTACACTAAATACTTAATATTATGCCTGACAAAGGAGGTGATTGCCCCTTTTAAATTTGGCTTAACTTGAATTACTGTATTCTTCCATCCCTGATTCCACAGGTGGCCATGATACACCCACTTAGTAAATCCTGTGTGTATCACATTTGTATTACAGTGGTCCCTCACTTATCAAGGAGGTTACGTTCCAGACACCCCCATGGTAAGTCAAAATCAGTGAAGTAGCAACATTATATTTATTTTAATATTTATATAAATATATTTTAAGGCTTTTAAAGTCTTCCCACACTCTTATAAACCTTTCCCACTCTTTTAAAAACAATATTAACCATTTTCTAAACCTATAAACCTCCATAATTTTAACAACATATACTGTACAGTACAGTATGTATTCATCTGCTAAAGAAATACTGTAAACAGTATGTTATTTCAACTTAATATTTTAATATATTAGAATTAGCATTTTAATATATTTTACATATTTTTTTAAATTTTTAGTCAAAATCATTAAAACCATAAATACTATGCATATAAATATATGTACAGTACTGTACACTACCACAGAATCCCACAATATAGCAAAAAATCTATGATAAATTTAAATTAATATTTTTTGAAAACCCATGAAACAGTGAGTCTGGGAAAGGCAAACCACAAACTAGTGAGTACTATACATCTGTTCCTCTAGTAGAAACTGATAGAAACTTTGGTACTACAGAAGTGGGGTTGTTGCTGTGACTGTACTTGACCCTGTGGTTTAGAAACCTTTCAGACTTCTTTATGGGAGGAGTTTGGAAAGGTTTAGAGATGCTATCTGGAGAAGCCCTAGAATGCTGTAACCAGAGCTTGCTGGATTTTGGAAGAATTTTGGAGTTTAGAAGACCAGAATGCTGATAAAAAGGCAGGTGTTGAAAGACTAGGCTCAGGAGATTTCAAGAGGAAAGGAAGACTCCTTGACAGCTGAGTTGTAAGCCATGTGTGTTATGCTCTGGCAGAAAATTTTTCCACATTTTGCTCCAGTCTGATACTTCGTAGGAGACTGAAATTAAGGGTGGGAGAATAAACTGGCGGAGGACATTTCAGGGTAGTCCAGCATCCAAATTGTGGCGTGGTTACTATTGTGGGGAAGAGCAGTTAGCCAGCTTTTTACTAAGAAAAGCAAAGAACACAGGTGAATTATGTAAAAAGCTTTGAGTTTGGTTACAAAGGAAGCTCAGGTAAATTTGAGGCTGCAGAGATGGAGCAGAGGAGAGCTTAGTTGCCAAATGGATTCATATTAAAAAGAAGCCAAGTACTTTACAACAGGTCAGAAGAAAATGGCTTGAGGGAATGTGAGGAATAAGCAAGACCCCACCCACCCTTTGCAGGCTCAATACTGCATGAGTGGAAGACTTTGCTTTGAAAAGACGGCCTCAGGGTACTGTACTCAAGAACCAAGGCACCTAAGAAACTTGCTCCCTGGGATGCAAAACCTAGTTTTCAGCCATAAATTCCCTGGGATTTGGTTCCTGTTGCTCAGCCCTCTGGTCATTTGGACACCTCTGCAGCTACAATTTAAGGGGGCCTGACTACTGTAACCATTGGCAGCAGACCTTGGCATCATCCACATGGTGCTGCTTTTCAAATCATACAGAGTGCAAGACTTGTGGGGTCAGCTAATCTTCCACCTAGATTTCAGGAGAAGGCTGGGAAGGCCAGGCAGTGTGCCTCTGAAAGGGCAATGGATGAGCGTGAGAATGCAGCTGAAAACACTGTTGAGACCTCAAAAGGTAGGAGAGGCCAAGAATGTGGATCATCTGAGAAAAGTAGTAACAAGTGAGCAAAGCCAGCCCCAGAACGAGGCCACAAGTAACCACCAGCAGTGCGGTAGGGGCAGGGCCACACTAGCCTTTCAGAATTCGTATCTTGTCACCAAAATTTGCTGGACAAGGAGCCACCAGATTTAGCATTTACCCTACTGGGTTTTAGTCTTGGTTTCTGTCTCCTTATTCCTCCTTTTCAAATGGGAATGTCTACCTTGTGCCTTAGTATGCAAATAGTGTTTACTTTCTTTTGATTTTTACAAGGGCTCACAGCTCAGAGTTTGCCTTAAGTCTCAGAGGAGACTTTGGACTTCGACTTTTCAACAGTGCTAAAACTGTTTTAGGACTCTGGCAACTCTTAGAGATGGACTCAATGCCTCTTGCATAATGAGATTCACATGAGGGGTTGGGGGGTCATGAATCAGGGATAGAATATTATGGTTTGTATCAAGATGTCCTTTCCAGTGCCTCATGTGCCCATAAGTAAGGCTTTAGGGAGGTGATTATACCACCAGGGCATGATACTTATCAGTGGGAGTTTATAGGTGCATCCAGTGTTGGGAGGTGAAGCCTGGTGGGAGATGGGTCATTACTGGAAAGACCCATGAAGGCTGTGTCGCCCTTCTTTCCTCCTCCCCTGACACCACTTCCTGGGTGCCACTGTGAGCAGCTCTCCTCCACCTTGCCCCTCCACCTTGCTGTCCTGCCTTGGAGCCAGAACATAGACCACCATGCAAGAATTGAAACTTCCATAAACTGTGAGAAACAAAAACCAAGCCTTCCCCATTAGCTTTGATTTGAATTTGTAGCTGTTTCATCCTCAAAAAGAAGCTAAACTTACATGTCATTGTATTTCTTAGCAACTGTTAATATCCAGCACTTCCTTTGTGCCAGGAACTGTTGCTGGGTTTTGGGAATGCCATGGCGAGCAAAACCACATGTAGTCCTGCCCTCCTAGAAGTTGCAGATTATTGAAGGAGACAGACAGGTGAACCCATCTCACCTCAGAATAGCCACTGTGGAAGTTGTTGGGAAGGAGATGCAGGAGTGCCATGAAAGTGTGTGAAAATGCCTTGTGTATGGAGAAGAAAGGGCCTCTGGGCTACAGTGACTGAAGGAGGAGGAGCTTGGCTTAAAATGAGCTCAAACCGGAGGCTGGGAAGATGGCTCAGTGGAATAAACACTTGCTTGGCAAGTGCAAGGGCCTGAGTTCAATCCCCGGTTCTACCAAAAAAAAGCTACTTTGTGTTTTAGGGCCGGGGAGATGGCTCAGTGGAATAAGCGCTTCCCTGGCAAGCGCAAGGGCCTGAGTTCAATCCTTGGTTCCGCAAAAAAAAAAAAAAAATGAGCTCAAACCTGAGATGAGCCTGCCCGGAGGCAGGGAGCTGCAGATTATCAGCACCATTCTAGAGAAAGCATTGCATAATGTCTGAGACATCTTTAAGAGAAGTATATATGATATACTTATTATATAATGTGATAAAATGTTATATGGTAGTATGAAAGCAACTGCATAATTCAGAAACAGTTTAATTCTCTTAAGCAGTTTATTCCTGCTAGAGACCAGAAAACTTTAAAGAGTTTCTGTTCGTTACAAGAAGCAGATGTGTCTTAGAATGAGAGCTATAGAGCAAGATCTTTTCAGAGCGCCTCTGGGAACTTGACCAGTATCACCCTTAGCAAGTAGATTTTGAAACTATGTAAATATATGAGAAACACTGTTTACAAAACAATAGGTAGCCTATAAAGCAACAGTAGAAATGACCACATAGTAAGAGGCATGAGCAATGTGTTCCAGAGGGCTGGCTGGGTCTTGTGCCTGAGAGGACAATAGCAACCCCAAGTCCAGTCCCACTGTGGCTTTCAGATTTGAGTAGCAGAACCCCTGTTGGCAAGGGGGTACCACTGGTGGGGTACTTTGCTGCGATTGCATTTACCCTTGCCATATCCAGCTGAGCAAATGAAAAGCCAGTGCAAAACTGCCCTCAAATCCCAGCAACAGCCTTAAAGGAAGTTGTGCTTCCATGTACCCCCTCATCCATAGTGGGGTGGCATGACTGAGTCTCAGGCGAAACCCTCAGCCCTTGGACTGCGGGTTATTTCTTGCTTGGAGTGAATAAATTTAACATGAATTCTGTTGATTTAAAACATTTTTAAATTTCATCTCTCTAAGCAGAACTAAATCAGTTTGTTCCTGGCCCCATTTCAGTGCCGAAATAGGCATCCTGCACTGTGCTCTGACTTAGCTTCCAAAAGCTTTCGTGAGTCATAATGCTGCCTTCTGCAGTGCTATGCCCTGTGTTGCGCACAGTCTCAGGATTGCAGGCCGCTGTGAGGTGGCAGAAGTCTTATAACCACCCTCCCAGGAATGCCCTCGTCCTTTGGACTTCTGCCTTGGCATTTGTCCTGGTGTTTAGAATTCCCCCGCAGTGGCACACCTCACTTGCTCCACCCGGGACTCCTCAGTTTCTATCCATGTGCCTGCTTCCTACTCAGGGGAGGCGTACTGCAGTGTGACCTCTGATTCTGTCCCTGACCTCCTCAGGTAAGGCACTGTATCTCTGGTCCTGTCCCCACCAGTCTTTCATAATCTGGGGTTATGGCTTGCCTGCTTGTTTATGCTCTACTCCTCTCACCCCTACCTGGATGCAAGTTCTGCAAAAGCAGGAACATGATCTGCTTTATCGACTTTTGCTTAAGCCCACTATGGGATAAGTAAATAATTTTACCCTGCTGAGCATAGACATGGATATTAATACATGTGCCACCTGCCTCAGAACAAGTGTGGACCTGGAATTCAAGTTTGACAATCTTCTTCTCTACAGTTTGCTCTTTACTGTAGCAGTGGTAGTGACCCTGTCACACGTGTGTTGTTTTTCTCTTTAAAAAAAAAAAATGTTAATATATGAATTT
Source organism: Octomys mimax (assembly GCA_002564305.1). Lineage (NCBI taxonomy): Eukaryota > Metazoa > Chordata > Mammalia > Rodentia > Octodontidae > Octomys > Octomys mimax. The sequence goes on from NDGM011026769.1 coordinate 9,229, forward strand.
TCTCTAAAGAAAAGCCTTAATATTCAGGTTTAATTGTAGTGTTGGCACTTTGAGATAAATAAGGGCGTGTGTGCAGTTCGGGCACTCCTCTCTAAAAGGCTCACTATCGCTGGCCTGTAGGTTCTGTATTTTTGCAACCAACAATACTATTTACCCAGTGACTGTGTCTAACCCAGAGGAACCTGGAACTAGGACTCCTCACTCTTCGCTGTTTTCACCCTGTGCTCCTGCTTGCATCACTGGGATTCATCGAGAGGCTTCAGGTCCCACCCACAGCTCTCTTCCTCTCCAGCCCTGTGCTGCCTGTCTTTCCAGGGAGCTCCTCAGATACTGTCTTTTAGCTGATAGTTTAGTTTGTATTCTCACCCATCTTTCATCTCATATCCCCAGATTTATTGTGCACACTACACTTATCTTTCTAAAAAGCGAATCTCACCCTATCATTGTCCTTCTGGGCCTCCCTCTGCCACAAGGCACAAGTTTAAATGCCTTTTGTCCGGCTCCTGCCACTCTCAGGTTCACCAGCTGCTGCTCTGTCATCTCGGCATCCACACGGTGGGTGCCCTGTACATGGTGTTCATGGTCGCACCCTCTCCTCAGCTGTCCTGAATTATCTGCCATCTAGATAATTCTAGAATCAGGAGGAAGATTCTAGGTAGCCAGGTGGCTCCAGGGCTTTGTTCTTTCTGCCTATCCGAGAACCTCTGGACACATGTCCATCTTTCAGAACTCAATTCAAGTATCCCTCTAAAGACCATTCCTGCCATATTCCCACAGCCCAGCCCCAAGGCCTCTGACTCTTACCTCTGTGCTACACCTGAGTCTCATAACAAAAAAGAAAACTTGTGCCAGAACATCTCTGCCTCTTCCTATGTGTTTCTTCAAAATAAAGGCTGTCTTTTAAAATAGGCTTGATGTTACACACCTATAATCCCAGTTACTCAGGAGGCTGAAGCAGAAGGAGCCTTTTGGAGGCCAGGCCATCCTGGGCAATTCAGCAAGATTCTATCTCAGAATATAAAGGGCCTGGGATGTAGCTCCACGGTAGAGCACTTGCCTACCATGTGGAGGGCACTGGGTTCAATCTGCAGTGAAAAAAAATTTTATCTCCTGGGCTTCTTCGGTTAGGTATGTGTGGGTTGCCATGCTGTGAACATGCAATAAATGTGTATCTGGGTGAGAATTGGGGAATGAAGTCCAGTTTTTATATTTCCTACTCCTGAGGTTCATTTCAACACATACCTTCGACTAATATCTAGCTAAGGTTTGAAAGAATAACTCCTTGGAGGTTAGATACTTACTATGCTGTGAAAAGATATCTTTTGAATAGTAAGAATACTTTGTCACTGGCTTTGTATAGTAGACATTTACTGGATTCAGAATTCCAGATTTGCCAACTTGCAAGAGATATGTTAGGCAGGATTTGCTCTTTTGTGAAATAATCCTGACTTTGGGATTGTTTCAGAAATCAGCATTTTGGATGGTTAGCTCCGGCTGGTGGCTTCCTGGTAGTGTAAAACTGTCTCTGAATGTTCTTTGAGTACCCTCCAAAAGGATTTTGAAAGCTGTGCACTGTTCTCATAGATTTTTAAAGTTAAATATCTAAAATGTTTATCACTATTTTAAATAATTGTAGATGATCGTTCTGATAATATAAATACTGATTTTTAAATCACCCTTTTAAGTGTACCCAGTGGAAACTTAAGTTAAATTTTAAAATTATTTGATACCTATTGTCCATTTAGAAAATAACATGACCATGCTTTTACCAGAACTCAAGGAGTTTGCATGGTTTCTCTGAGTGTGGGACACATTTAATTCCTCTTCTTTAATGTATAATTCCAGTGCATTGCAGTTGGGAGCCTGCAGTATAAGCCTCACCTTATACTCTTGTGATATATACACACAATATTTTAAAGTTCTTGTGACAAAACTACGTATTAAGTTTCTTAATAACTATTAAGTTATGGTTTTTGTTACAGTACAAATGATCATAAGACAGACCAAAATTGGAGAGAAGGAGGACTGCAAGGAAAGCCAATGTTTTGGCCCTAGCCTTCCAAGATCAATTAAGACTTGGGACATATGAGAACTTGTACTGTAATGTCATGTAACTCAGTAGTGTCGCAAATTTTCTGATCA
>NDGM011026770.1:0-16283 GCA_002564305.1 Octomys mimax
AAGTCCTTATTCTACTGAGCCATCTCCCCAGCCCCTTTGTTTCTACTTCTGAAGCTTTTATAAACTATAATAATTTGCAGTTTCACCATCTAAAACAGAATTTTAAAAATATTTTAAAGGAAGTTTATTAATAATAAGGTAATGTTTGGCTCAAATTTTTAAAAAGTTGTCTAAGTTGTAGCCAGTTTACTAACCAATGAATGTTTGGCATTTGTTTTTATAATTTAGCCCTCTTTGGGGAGTGATTCAAGACAATTTAATTGCTATATTTATTTTTAAATTAATTTACATATAGTAAGCATTACCTTCATGGCGACTTGATTGAATCCTATAGAAAGATAATCAGAGACCAGGATTCACCTTCAGGGATGTGTAACCTAGGAATTCTGGGCGTGCAGAGTGCGTCCCGTGGTGCACTGCCTCTGAAGGACTAAATGATTATGCTGCAGGAGCAAGGCAAACCCTAATTTCCCGATTACTGGGGTAGAAATTAGAAAATTGTAAGGGGTGTGTGTGTGGGGGGGTGTATGTGTGTGTGTGTGTGTGCATGTGTATGTGTGGTTACTGTTTTTCACCCTGACAAAATTCACTTGTAACACAAGAGACTTTGTCTTCTTTTTCCCACTGCCTGGCTTCTTCTGTCTTCAGGTGTCTTTAGCAGGAAGGAAAAATCCATTACTACTCATCTGAAAGGAAAGAAAAAACACCCCATTTGGAAATACGATTATTAAAAAATTACTTCCTTATTTAAAACAATTGCCGTTTACTTCCATAACCACACAGAAAGTCAAGTTATGGTATTGGCCAATGTGTTGTTAATAAGTCAATAAATACATTAATTGATTTTAAAAAAAATCGAACCAAGTATCAACCCTTTTCTAGTAATAAAACTGTGCTTCAGTTTACTTTCCATGGCTCATGCTGATGCTTTGTGTTTGCATATTTCTCCTCAGCTCTTCGCCTCCAATCCTCGAATTCAATCTTTGATGCATGAGGTTTATGATACAAGAAATCCTATGGGAAAACCTGGCTCAGTCCTCACTCAGCACTGGTCTCTTTTAAATATACTGGAACAATTTTGGCTCATGAATAAAAAGGCACAGCTACATCCACTGGAATGGTAAGATAGCCACAAATTTGAATAGTACCATCCAAAAATTCTCCCGTCTAAAGATTGATTTCAAAAGCCTTTGCCTACATTAAAGAGAGTAACAAAAAGAAGTGTGTCCAAAAATTCACGCTCTGGAAAATAAATGTCTTCAAAGCACTGAAACCATAATGATTCTAGTGGTCTTCAAACTCTGAAACAAAAATACATCCAAAAGTTCTTCAAACCAACAAGACTTGAATCCACTATAAAGTCATGTTTACAATTAACAGTTTTAATCTAGCTTTGCGCTTCATGGTGTCTGTCTTTGTATTGCTTGGGAAGGAATTAGGTGAATGCTGTAAGCGTCCGAGTGGCACATGGTGCAGTATGCAGTAGAGAGGGCATTTGGAGGTATGGCTTTATTCTGGGCAAAATGTCTCAAGATTTATATACAAGTATTCTTTTGTTTATGCTGCTTTGTATGGCAGTTTCCTGTCTCCACTACCATTCTAGTGAGGTAGTAATGAGAGAAAGAGGGAAATAGCTTGTGTGAGACCTTCACACCTCCAGTTCTCGGCTGAGTGGGCAGGGCCTAAAGTTGGTCTCCTTTTCTTTTATAGAGATTGAAGTAAAGGAGTATTTGACTTTTCTGTTGCCAGGAAAGCAGACTTAAACCTAAACCTCCTAGGGAGATGAAAGACTAATAGACTTGCTATATTCATTTAGTCCCCTGCAGTTACCCTGGAGAGCAGCCTCAGTTCTATTGACTTACACTTGCTTTCCTTCTGCCTCTGAAGATAGTAAAAACAATCCTATAAGAAACTCTTTTATAATTAAAAAATACAAATAATCATAAATGTGAAGGTTTATTATAAAATATCCCAGGGTCAGAACATACTTGCCAGGAGGTTAGGAAGCTGGCCTGTTGCCCTAATACCTGGAAGTCAGAGCCTAGCAGGAGGCTTGTTCATATGCTTGAAAATTAAGTTTTAAATCATAGAGTGAAAAAACCACTTTTTTAAAAAATAAATTATGCAGGACATTTATCATACTACTTTTAAAAATTGGTAGTTTTTCTTTAAAAAGTAAATATTTCAAAATAATTACTACCAGAAAAAAAAAGCTCTGCTTTTACTTTGTACTCACACCGTCCAGGACTGTCTCACTCATCATTACAGGTGGGAGAACAGACTTGATTTCCCAAGGACCTTATTTAAGCGTTGTTTTTAACTTTGAGTAAGTTCCCTTGAGATGTGCAGGCTTCACACAGTTTGTTCCCCAGCAAGTTTTTCTCATCCTACATATGTTGTAAGATGAAGCAATCTACTGCTTTTAAATGCCAGTGATGGGATTCCCTTCCAATAAGGAAAATTACTAATAGTGGTGGGTTGAGCATAATTAAAAAGGATCACAACTTTCTCAAATTATACATACATGGACTCAAAAATCCCTGCTTTCTGTCAGGTATGGTGGAACATACCTGTAATCCCGGAGCTCTGAGGGGCTGAGGTGACAATATTTCCAGTTTTATGCCACCCCGGACAATTTGTGACTTAGTGAAACCCTGTCACAAAATTTCAAAAAAAAAAAAAAATTAAGTAGAAAAGGTGCTGGGATGTAGCTTAGTGCAAAGGTCCTGGGTTTAATCCTTAATATCAAAAAATAATTTAGGGTCTATGAATTATGACAAGATTCTGGTCCTTCTGAGACCCAGCTTCCTCTTCTATAAAATATTAGTCATGCTACTTACCGCACTCAAGCATTATTTCAGGAGGGACACACAAGATAGTTTCTATGTGCCTCGTGCTGTGTACACGCATAAATGTAAATGGCAGTGTGCGTTTTTGTATTTCTCTGTCATCCAAATCACCTTTTCTTCTGTGGTGGGAATAATGTTTGTCTTTGTTTATAAGGAAAGCAAGACATTTTTGATAGAGCTATCTGTGTTAACAATGAGATAAATAAATTTTAGATGTTTATAAAACAAGCAACTAATATGTTGCTCCTGGAAAAATTTGTGAATTATACTCAATTTGAAGTATCTGTAAATTTACCTGAGTGCACGTGTACATTTCATGATCATTCATGACTCATTCCAAGGAGATAAATATAGATTGCATGATTTTCCTGGTTAGAAAACTGAGGCTCTAAAAAGATGGGCTACTTGCTCAAGTTGCTCACAGCCAATACAAGTAGACCTGGGATCCTGCTCCTCTCATCTGTAGTCTTAAAATGCTTTTTAGCAGGGCATCATGTAGACAGGGAAATTATCACTGTCCTTTTCTTTTCTTTTATTATTTTATTTGTGTGTGTGTGTGTGTGTGTGTGTGTGTGTGTGTATGGGGTCTTACTACACAGCTTGGACTCATAGTGGTCCTGCTGCTTTCAGCCTGGGATTACAGGTGTGCGCCACTGGGCCCGGACTCCATCTCTAGCTCAGCGTGCTTGGAGGGGCAGGGCTGGCATGGCATGCAGTGCCAGGGATCAAGCCCTGGTGCCTAAGGAAGTGCTTAGTCTGCTGAGCTATCTCACTGGCCACATCCTTATCTTTAAAATATCATTTCCAGTAGTTTTCTATACAACAGGACAGCTTTATACGCCTAATTTCCTGTGACATCTAATGACTTTATCCTCCTTTTAAATAAAGATGATTTACTCCCAGCAATAAGGTGAGGAAAGATAATGTCAGAAAAGGAAACGCAGCAGGGAATACTCATGTGTGTGCCCCAAGGCTTGAAGCCCAGAGTTCTCAGCTGAGTTAGTGTAAATCAGAATAGAATGGAAATATAAACATCAACGTGCAGCATCTGCTAATTTTCACTTTATTGGAGATAAAGTTACATGTGTATTTTGCTCTTTAAAAATGCTTTTCAAGAAAGTCTAGATAGATCCCAAACAAATGACCTATCCAACAAATCATAGCAAGATGCCTTCATAGACAAAGTGTCTCGTTCTAGGAAGATAGTAATGTTCCAAAATTTAGTATCTGCACTATTCAAGGCTGTATTTTTTTCACACTTCACCTACAAGTTGTGCATCATGGAATCCTGAGATTTTTGGTTTTTAAGTTAGATTTGCTCTGGATTGGACTTTTAAATCTGTCTTGCTTGCACTGTGCTAGCTTTATGTGTTCCTCGATCTTTAGGAGGAAAGAATTATTTTAAAATAAGTCTTAAATGTCATTACTTTTTAATCTCAAATTACTTTATCATCCATATCAAATAAGGACTTTCAGAACTCAATCTACAATAAAATTATCCTACCTTCTAAGATAAGCAAAGTATTAAATTTATTATAACCTTGATTTTTCAAAATTGCCTATCCAATGGTTATATTGAAAGAAAAGTAGAATATACCTTCTCTTTTCTCTGCTACAGTGCTCAGCACATTGTATGAGGAAATAATTACATATAAAATTTTATGTAGCGCAAAGCACCTTTATTTAATTCTAATAGCATCTTTTTGAAGTAGAGCAAGTATTATTATCTCAATTGGGGGGGGTGAAAATAAAGGCAAAGAGCACAGGAAAGTCATGTTAGACCACTGTATGCTGTGTTCTCCATTATCAAGACCAGCAATGTTTTTGTCTGAAATTTTGATTAATGTGCTTCCAAATTTAAGGTTTTAAGGGCAATGTTGGTAAGCTAGTTAGTCAAACAACAGAGAAAATGGGATATACTTGTCAAGATACAACTCACCTTTACTGTTTATTACTGTTTCTCTGAGTTTAAGGACAGAAGCCCTAGTGACACTGGTCATCCATGGATGGCACTAAGCTTTCAGACTCTAGGCATGTTTTCAGGGTGGGTCTCAGAGTTTCCAAGGTTCGTTGCTTAAACACTCAGTAACTTTATCCAATAATCCAAGAAGTATGTGTCTTCTGGGTCACTTTGTCGGCCTTACGCTAGCTGAGGTCACCCAGCTCTGGGCTGCAGAGTGCCTCTTGGTCCCAGTGTCTTTCGCCTGTGCTTCTCCTGGTTGGTTAGAAGTGAGATTTTCATTTACCTCACTTGAGATAAAATTGCTGGTGCTCAGGATATCCAGAGAGTGCTTGTCTTCATTAAAGTAACTCAGCGGACACAAGAAAAGACAGCATTTCTGCTATGACTTCTATGAATTACGTTCATTTCATTAATCAAGAGTTGCCTTTGCAGGAATTCTTCCATGGAAGATGAGAACATTCAAAAGCCACAAATGTCATTTGAGGCAACTGACACTAAAAAAGGTAAAAGCATAAAGTCTCATTTGTTTCAACATCAGAGTAACTCTTTTCTGGCCCAAAGACAGAAAGATGTTTGTGTTCCTTAGCAATCAAAAGTGAAATTAGGTAAAGAAATGCCATTTTATTTCAAAATCAGCAGTTTCTTCTTGAAGCTAATAGAGCTGAAAGAAGTATACAGAAATAAGTTTTCTCAAAAAGCTATTGCAGGGCCTCAGTAGAATAAGCGCTTGCCCGGCAAGCGCAAGGTCCTGAGTTCAATCCCCAGTACCACAAAAACAAACAAACAAACAAACAAAAAATGCAGGTGTAACTAGAATGTTAACAAAAGCCCACTTTAATAGCATACAAATTGTTCATAAAAACCAGAAATTCTACTGCTATTCATTTCAAGGAAACAATTAGGAATGTATAAAACTGAAAATAAATAAAAAATATTAGAAGCAAACACTATTACCATAAGAGTAGGTTGGACAAATTTATGAAGTTATATCCAATGAAAATTTAAGGTCATTCCAACGTCAGGGAAAATATTTATGTCATGATAGACATTTAGTGTATATTGTTCAATGTAACAATCAGCTATTAATGACATGAATCTCAAACAAAATTAATGTTGGCTTCAATCTTTTTTTTTTTTTTTTTTGCGGAACCAAGGATTGAATTCAGGCCCTTGCATTTGCCAGGCAAGAACTTATTCTACTGAGTCATCTCCCCGGCCCCTCAATCTTTTGTCTTTTTTTCTTCTAAAGAATATCTGAGATTTTTCCATAAAATATGTATAATCTTAACAAAATACTAAAAGATGTTCCCACTCATATGCTATACTTTAAAAAATTCAAAGCTCTTCCTATTACAGACCAGGATTTACTCCAGCAGCTGTCCTGAGTGTGTGTGCCCTAGCTCTGGTCAATGGCAATAGTATCACCTGAAGGTTAGAGGTTCAGGGTCTTCTAAAACAGGATCTCAGCATTAGGGCCAGTTATCTGCATTTTATCAGGCCTTTGAGGTGAGTCTCAAGCATGCTAGAGTGTGAGGACCACAACATGTCTACGGAAGGAGAAGCAGTGAAGACTGAAAGATGAACGTGTGCTATGGTTGCCTTTCTCATTCCTATCATTTTTATCTTTATATTAATTATTTAAAATAATATGTGTATTTGTACTTATTCATTCACTTCATAAATACCTATTAAAGAATTTTCTAGATAGATATTTGATTAGTATGGGGTAAATAGTGGAACCAACTAGATACAGTTTTTAAATTCTAATGGTTTGGGAAATTATAGTCCTCGGATCACACAACTAGCAGAGACTTCAGTAGATTACTTTCAGGCAAAGAATGGCATTTAGGCCACTAGTTTTCTTCCTTAATATGTTCCTGAGTGAAATAAGTATTCATTTGAACTTTGAGTCAAATAACTGATTTCATTGTGGTCATCTGCTTTACTTAGAAATGCTCACTGGTGTAATGAGAGCAAAAGAAATAAAACATGCATTTTACTAAACTATTATTTGTTTAAGATAACAAAATATGTGTCTTCAAATCTTAATAGATTTTATTTTAAATTTGTTTCTTTTAGCTGCAGGTCCACAAATTTTGAATGAAAATGAAGATATACAATGCAGTAATGGTGAGTTGAGATTAAAATTCAGCAATATAATCAAACATTCAGGTATAACCCTGCTTTTAAGAAAATGCTCATTTTTGCATAATATAAGTATCCTTAGGCTACTACTTTTAAGCAGATTTTTAAGAAGTTGCCTTTATGGTTGAGACAGTGTCTGTCACTTTTGCATAAAAAGAATATTGTAAGTTACCTACCTTGGAACATTAAATAGTGCTTGGATTTGTGTTTATTTATCAACAGTAATTTTTAACGTTGTTTTCAGGGCTCTGAGTGATTCTCAGGCTTGACGGTCCCTCAGGGGAAGAGTTGGCTTAGCAGCCTGACACATCTGTCTTCAGCGCTCTCACCCTTGATGCGATTTCTGTGCAGCCAGGTGATCGCTGTGTTGGACAGTGCTTGAGTAGAGTTATCCTGATAGTGCTACACTTGAGCCGTTTTCAATTTATTTTGTTAAAATGCATGAACTTTTACCAAACTATAATAAATATATGTATATATAGTTTAAATAAACTTCAAATTAAAAAGACAAATTTTTCACTCTGATTGATATTATCACAATAGTCATGCAAATATGTCTTTCAAGAAGCCTAACTCCTTTTTAACAATCTCAAGGTTTTTAAATGCCTGAGCTGGATCTTTTTAAATTATTTATTTATTTATTTTATGCATTTAGTACAGGGCCTACAGGCTCTCATTACACAGATCCGACTCTTAGTGATTCTCCTGTTTTCAGCCTCCTAAGCGTTGGGATTATAGGCGCCTGCCACCACGTCCCGTCTCAGTCACCATCTCAGCATGCCCTGGGGGCGGGGCCGGCATGGCAAGCTGGGCGATGGAACCCCCAGCCCCTGTGTCTGCCTAAGCTGGTGCTTTAATCTGCTGAGCCATGTTGCTGGCCTTGACCTCAGCTGGATCTTGAGGCTGGGTCTTCAGGTTCTTTGTTCAATGCTCCTGAATTTTATTAGTATGCAGTAGTGTACAGTGCAAAAATTAAGATTTCTGTATAGTAGACTTTTTAGTCAATGCGTATCTTTTAATATAATTTTATACATATATATTTATATGTATATATTTGTGCTACATTTGGTGCTGAAACTACGTAATTTAATCTTGTACAAAGAAAAATCAATTCCAATTAAAACATTAGAGGTGGATAAAATGTGTGGGGCTTAGGTTTAACTTTCTATAAATAGAAATTCTCCTAATTTAATAGGATGTATCTTCAAAATACAAATGGATTCATTCATAATTTTTTTTTCATTCATAATGTTTTAACGGGGCCGGGGAAATGGCTCAGTGGAATAAACGCTTCCCTGACAAGAGCAAGAGCCTGAGTTCAATCCCCGGTTCCGCCAAAAAAAAAAAAAAAAAAAAAGATAGTCTCCCTCCCATAATGTTTTAACACTACTACTACAATCATTGCAGGCTGATATAGTAATAGAATTTAATAGAATTCACAAAGGCATCCAGTTAAAATAACACTTTACATAAAGTATTGTTAATAGAGAGCACAGCATAGGCATTATATATTCTGTACCTTTCCTCTATTCACTGCCTGTCCCCTATCCTCAGAAAAATACTGATTTATATTCCTGAGACAGTATTGCTTAGAAAGTGGTAGAAAATGACTAATAAAATAATTAGGAGCAAAATAAAAATTACCATGTGGTGGGCATCTACTCTGTGCCAGTTCCCACCTGTTACAATGTGTGTCTAGTTGTCCCCCCAAAGCCTCATGCAGTCGTGGGGCGGCTTCTGGAGTTTCCAGTTGATTCTGATCCAGTGCTGGGACTGCAGGTGTGCGTGCTACGCCTTGGTCCTGGGGCGGGTAATCTGCATGACAGCATGAGGAAGGATTAGAGCCTGGCTAGCTGCCTGCGCTGCTGCCACCCTCTTCGCTCTCTGCTTTTTGCCCCTGCCTGAGTGGTTGCTCTCTGCCATGTGCCACTCTGCCTTAGAACCAGCCCAGTGTGGACTAAAACCTCCACTTACTGTGAGCTAAATAAATCTTTCCTTTCTTCATTTTGGGTATGAGGTATTTTGTCCCAGCCATGAGAAAAGAGTAACTGAGACACCACTTTTGCCGCTTCACCTCCTCTGGAATCTGTTCTCAGTTGGAAATGAGGAATTGTATTGAATGAACTTTTTTTGTTTGTTTGTTTGTTTTGTTTTTCTTTTGTTTTGTTTTTCAGGTGTAGGTAACAGGGCAGGAAACCATGTTAGACAATGTCTGTGGTGCTGCTCGTGTTTTATGTTGATAAAAACTGGTAACATCTGGATTTTCCTAATTACTCTTATGCTTTAAGATGTTTTAAAAATGTTTGATTATGGGTCAGAACAGGTAGGATTACCTCTAAGATTCCTGGTTGTTTTTGTATTTAATATAAATTACGATTATCCCTCAAGAGAGCAATAAAATTCTACGGTTAAAAGAAATCCATTTGAGACAGCCATAACTTGGCCCAGCTTTCCCTGTAGCATGCCAAATAGGGTGAGCAGCCTGAGGCCACAGCCCCCATGATAGGTTCTCTGTAGATCTAAGGTAAGCTGGCCCGAGGCAAGTTGGGACTGGGGTGGGCAAGACGCCAAGGAAGTGCCAGGTGTTGGTAGGCAGCAGGTCTGATGGTTCAGCTGAATATGATGTCAGAGTAAATCCCTTTGGAGCAGGGGTCTAGGATCCAGGGCACAAGCCAGAAATAGAGACTTTCTGGGGAAAAAAAAATAAGAGCTTGCCAAAATCCTGCTTGAGAAAATAATTGCACATTTACTCATGCTAAATAGAACTGGGGGTCAGTTTATAATGCATGCAAACCCATCTGAAGGCCGTGACCGTTTAAGTGAAAGATAAAAAGGAAAGTAAAAAGTGTGGTCTTAATCTCTTTCTCATCCCTGGACACAGTATCTGACACCCACAACTTAAAGTGGCTATGGTCAGCTGGCTCTAAGGCAGACATGATGTTGTGGAAGAGTGTGGTGGAGTGAGAGAAGGGAGGGTCCAGGCGGAAGAACTCGCTCTGCTGGGCCACACCTGCAGGCACCCACTTCTTCTGGTGGAGTCCACCTCTTAGAAGTGTATTTATTTAGCTGCTGGACTCAGGCCTGGATGAGTCCATTGATGAGTGTAGCATTCTCCTGATTCAGTCGACCTCTGTGCCCAAGAGAGCCTGAGGAGACATTTTGGATCAAAACAGTGACAACTGTAAACTTTAGTGAAGCAAACTTTCAGTGAATCTTTATAAAAATATGTCCTTTCAAAAATTGGAGACAAGTCGTCAGATTTTTTGATTATTATTATTTTTTAATGTATTTGGTCGTTGCAGGGTCTCACTATGCAGCTCAGACTGGTGGTGATCCTCATGCTTTCAGCCTCCCCAGCCCTGGGATTACAGGCATGAACCACTACATCTGGATTTGGGGCCCTCTCAGCCTGCCCTGGGGGTGGGGCCAGTGCAGCACATGGTGCTGATGATTGAACCAAGGTCCCTATGCCTGTCTGAGATTGCCTAAGCAGGCACTTTAGTCTGCTGAGCCCAGATTTGACCCCAGATTTGATTTTAGAAAAGCCATTGTGAAGCTGCATAAAGAAGAGGAAGAAGCTACTGACATAATAATCTCTTCCCTAAATTTAGCTTTATAGATTTCTGTAGTGGACTTTGTTGTCTTTTGTGTTTCTATGTTGCTAACTATCACTGAACACATGGTGCAAGACAATGCAAGATACTTCCATTTTGCAATTTCTATAAAATTATCTTTTTTTTTTTTCTGAAATGCTATCATCTATCCAAGAAAAACAAAACAAAACAAAACAAAAAAAAAAACCCTGATGGAACAAAATACTGCTTGATATTTCGTTGAAGAACATTTGACTAAGTTCTAAACATTTACATTCAATATAATTGAATAGAGGTTACCCCATGGGCCTCCAAAGCTATCTTCCTTTTTTCTCACCAAGACTCTGCTTTAAAAAAAATGGTGCTATGAAAGAGACAGACTTCCTTATAGTCTTTGAATCAATGGTATGAAATCATATTCTATATTCCAGAAAAGGGCTGAGCAGAAAATAGCACTTCCTTCTCGTACTTCAGGGCAGTTTCTCATGAGGAGGGGGCCTGGGAAAGGATCCCCTTGCGGGTGTTTCTGTGTGAGTGTTTACCACAGTGCTAGAGTTGACATTCTTTGCTCCACCTTGCTGTGTGTAAACTACTATATCAACCTAGTGACAGTTTAATGACTCTTCCCATGAAGAAATTTTCCTCTGAGCCTGCTGGCTCCCCGCTCACCCTCCCACAGAGGCGCTGCCCATATTTCCATCATTGCTTGATACATGCCGTAGGTCTTGCATACATCACCTCCCAAGGCAGACATTTTCTCCACCTTCTGTACCTTTAAATTGTCACGGGTGGAGGGGAAAAATCCATCGTATAGCACCAGCTAACAGCAACAGCTGCTATATGTAAATTCTGTATTTGACAAATTGAAAATCCAGCTGAAGCCATAAATCAGCTATGATCAAGATGTTGAGTGGACAGGCAGCCGGCAGTGATCACTGAAACTGTTCAAAGGATCTGGGGGGCCACCATAGTAATACATGGTTTTAAATAATTTATCCATTTCACAGTTTTCTTTGTTGTTTTTGTTTTTAATCAGATAAAGACACGCCATGCCATCTCACACAGATCTTCACACATCCACAATTGGACCTAAATCCTGAATTTGATGTAAAGATCAGAGACTATTACTCAGAAGTCCCATTTGATGTGGTGATGGTGACAATCGGGGCAAGGACTTCTAAGTGCCAGTGCCAGGTGCATCTGCAGGAGCGGATGGGACCCAGGTAGGGGATGCTGGCTGGGAACGAACGAGCTGGCTCGCTGGGAAACAGGCCCTCAAAGCAACCGTGGAAAGGGTCAGGAGCGCTGAGCCACAGGCCATGTAGGAGCACTGCTGGGGTGACAGTCTCCGCGTCGTAGGCAATAAGTGTTTTAAAAGAATCCGCTGGTGCTCCGCTGATGTACTAGCAGATTGCAGCTACCTGGGCAGTGCTGTCATAGTGAGAGAGGAGCTTGCAGCACCCGCTGCGGTGAGAAAGCATGAAGGCGTGTCTTCACCCTCATCCGCCCGGTGCCAGACAGCGGCAGCTAATCCTTAGCCAGGGTGAGCAGTTCAGTCCTTCTACCTCACGGCAATTCTTTAACTAGTCAGGAGTTCTTTGCTTAACCATGTTGATGGTAACTTGTAGACACGGGACCACTAACTGTCCTACTCTTACAGGGAGTTTTTATTTGTATCTGCTTTGAAAGTCACCAATTCTTCAATCCGTAATTTCGAACGTAGGCTAGGACTTTATTATGTGCTGTGTCCACATTGAGGAAAATACTTGCTGTTTCCCAGCTATAGAGAAAGAAATTCGGGTGGCATTCCTGGCAGCCAGAGTCCACGAGAAATAACAGAGGCTCTAAGTCACGAGGCTGGCGCCTGACCTTCGGAATTTTGAGCAGTTTCTTCACTAACTATGTAGTGGTTTCTATATTTAAAATAGCAACCATCATGTCTTTTGTACAGTTATTATACTATTAAAGGAAATAAATGACAGTGAAAAGTGGTTGATTAATATTAATTTCTTGCATTTAATTGATGGAGGACGTAGTTTGTCCAGCAAGATGGCTCTTGGTTATAACTGTAAAATGAAACAGAGGTTTGATTTTTTTCATATCTTCTATTTTTTATTCTATGAAAGTTCAAGATGAAAAAGTTAAGAGGAAGGAATGTAATTAATCAAAAATATATTATTTTTATTGTGGTAAATCTTTGTAGAGGGCTATTTAAACCTACTGTAATTTAAGGACTTACACAAGCAACTGTGCTTTTGTGCACATGTACATTTGGTATGATAATTCTTTAGTCCTTGAGAGCACTAAATATTTTTAATTAAAAAGTTCACCATTTATTGAACATCTAACACTCTGTGGATACTAGATCATGAGTTTTATATCCATAATTTTGTTAAAATTTTTCTGGTTTAAATTTCTTGCGAAATAGTAAAGACCTGTTTTTTACAAATAGTAGGTAATAAATACTGATGTCTGAATTCGTGTGAGCTGAATAAATGTTACCCGTTCGTATTCACTCTTTCTCAATTCTCTTTCTGTCCTACCCCTAGCTTTGCCAAATACCCTCTAGGTTTAGGAATGAATAAAATCTCAGTGCTGGTGGTGGATGAATCTCCATCGGGGCTCGGGACTGTGATCACGTATAAACTCTCCATTTATAGAGAAGACCGCCCAAGTCTGCCCTTTTTTGAGGGCTTTAACGCCTGTGGTTTTGTGCAGGTAAGTGAGTTCTCCACTTGCACTTGAGCTCAGTTGGAAATGGTTTGTTAACCCAGGTGAAAGGTGCCAAACGAAAATTGTTACAAGAAATCGTAGGCTCTTAAATTTAAACTGTGGTCTCCGCAAAACACCAGAAGTGAGTACGAGGCAGGTATCTTGGGCACCTCGCTGTGAACGGTTTTCTTCTTGGTTGGTGGCTACTCTCTGCATGTATTGTGTTCAGGGCATTGACTGTGGTTACTGTTTTAAAAAATGTCTGAGTACTAACACTTACTTTTGAAATCGGTTTCACATTTCTCTTTTAAATTGTGCTGTTTTTCTTGGATTTGTCCCCTGGATCTACTATTGACATTTTAAACTGGATTCAATGGAATTCATTTGAAAGAATGGGAGGAAAACTTATGGACTCTTTCACAGAGGGACACTGGATGAGTGAAATGAAATGTGCCTAGGACGGCTACCTTGTCATTTACTTCGTATACCGTAATCACTTCTTAAGTCTGTACTGTCTCTTTTCAGAAGCACATACCATTTTGTAGCCTTGTTGTTTTTGGAGAAGAGTCATTACTACCCTGAGATTTTTGTCTTATTTGATGGTTCTTTCCTCTGCTTTTGCTTTTTTGTAATATTACATGTATGATCTCTTATACTATTTTATATCATACAAATACTCTTAAGTCAGATGATTCCAGGGAAGTTGTAATGGGCATTAACCACTCAGAAAGCATAACTGCAAACATACGTGTGTAATATTAGAGGGTGAATATACTGCTGGGTGCTTTGAGAGTCAGAGGATGACTTAGAGAGATATGTCTAGCTGGGTCTTGGGGCGAGTACGGGTGCCATGTGTGTTTGTATTTTTATTTATTGGCCAAATGCCATAATCCTCACCCCTCTCATCAAAGCTATCCCTTCTACACCCCCCAAAGTTCATACCATTTTATAGGGAATATAGGCATATCTCTGGAATTTTTTATTTTGCAATAAATTACTTATCATGTATCTATGAATTATCACTAAAGTAAGAGAGCTTTCACTTTGGCTGCCCTGAAGAATGCTGTAAAGCAATACAGAAAGACCATTTTGAAGAATACATATAATTGGACATAAAAGACAGAGCGGAACAGGGTTCCATGACAAATAGGTTTATAAAGTAGTGGATTAAACTTAATGTTTATTTTTTGCTATATGGCTTCTTGATTCTTACTAATTTAATATACACTAAATATATCCAGGGTGCTACATTTCCATGTTTATTTAATGTCACTTTAATGGAATAAATGTTAATATTGGTTTTGTTGAAGAAATATTGGGCTAGAGTTTGGAGAAAATTTCAAAATACGTTTCATTTCTAGTTTTTCACTTTTCAGTTTGCTTTATCTGAGTTGCTCCATCTTTCTCCAAATTGGAAAACAAATGATAAAGCCATGCCAAAAAATGCTTAAAAAAAAAAGAACAAAAACCTAGAGGAAGATTTGGGTTTTGTAAGCATTTGTATGTTTGTGTATATGGAATTGTTTACAAACTAAATATTTTTACCATTTTGGTGGAATAATCTTTCACACACCGCTGGTGAAATGTTTGGTGGCTTTGGGAAACTTTGCCTATATTTATTAACTCTATAGATTTCCCAGAGGGCTATAGGATAAACAAGGTATATTCCCAAGATAAATGAATTCATATGTCCATCCTGTATGAGTTTTATTCATAATAGCTGGCAGTTGAAAGCAATTCAATAACAAAAGAGATAAGTACAAGAGATACTTAAAAATAAATATTTCTAATACACCTTGTAAGAATCTTTCATATTTATGTTAATAGAAGCCAGATATATACCATATTTTATTTATATGAATTTTTGGGGTTTTTTTTGCATTTTAGGGAAGGGTCTACAGGGTGTTCAGGGTCTCACTACTAGATCGAACTCATAGTGATCTGCCTGTTTATAGCAGGGGTTATAGGTGCGCGCCACCACGCCCAGTCTCAATTGCTGTCTCAGCGCGCCCCCAGAGGCGGGGCTGGCATGTCAGGCCTGGGGACCAAACCCCAGCCCCTGCGCCTGCTTGCATTGTATGAAGTTTTGAGCAAACAAATAAAAAACAATTTATGATGACAGGATTTGGCATAGTCTTCACCTAGAATATGTGGGTACCTCTAAGCAAGGGGGAACTTTGTAAATAAATAGTCTACATCTGGATTTGAGTAGTGTTTACATATATAACCAAGAGATATATAGATATATAAAAATTCAACTGTGCACTTAAAATTTCTGAAATTTACTACATATAAATTTTATAATATATAAAAAATAGGCACATTTAGATATATTAGCATATTAGCTATACCTAAGTAAAAAAAAAAACTGTTAGTGAGAAAGCGTATGTTGTTATCTTATAAGACATGGTTCTCTTCTCAAATACAGTGATCGAAACAAGTTAATTACTAAGTAATTAGTTTAGAGACTAAATTATTTTACCAATCTGCTAAAGTAGAAAGAAAAATATGAGATATTTCTTGTGGAATATATCCAACAAATGATTATAGAAAAGTATTCCAGTCATTTAAAAGAATAATTTCCAGAAGGTCTTAATTTAAAGTTATGTGTGGTCCTACAATAAGTACTATATTTTATAACATGGAACAGTGTCTAATAAGCACTAGTATATTTTAACTTTTCTTTTAAACCCTGTCAAATGAGTGAACATAAAAAAGTGGCATGAATAATATAGGTTGCTGTAGACACCTAACTAGTCACTAGCAACCTCATGAACTGGAAAAAGTAACCGCAGGGGCAGGATTTCCTCACCTTACACACCAGCTGAAGTTGAAATTCAGAGGCACTTCCTTTTTTTTTTTTTTTTTTTAATGCTTAATCTCATTAAGATCGTTAGGTTTCATGGCAAGCTCACAGCATGACAAAAATTCTAACACAAAAAGCAAAGAATAAAATTTCTAGGGGCAGGGGAGATGGCTCAATAGAACAAGCGCTTCTCTGGCAAGCGCAAGGGCCTGAGT
>NDGM011026774.1:0-11230 GCA_002564305.1 Octomys mimax
TTTGATTTGAAACTGTCTCATTGCTATTTGTCTCTCAATAAAATTATGGAAAAAAAATAAAAAGGAATCTCCCCCTTCCAGGAGGAGCTGGCTGCTGCTGTGTGGCTGAGACTTGGCCAGCACAGGAACCTGTGTGCGCTCTGACTGGGCTCCTCAGGGCCCTGGGTGGCTGATGTTTCTGCAGGTAACGCGCAGAAAGCGCGTTGCCCCTGCCTTCTCCCTGGTAGGACAGCAAACCAGGACGGTTGGTCTTTTGTCAAGGTGTGAGCTGTTTTTTTCTGTCTTTCTTTTTCCACCACGAAAGGGCTGAGACACCTTCTCAGGACAGGGTTGGAGCATGACCTTACTTCCTTCTCCATCTCTTCCTCTTCCTCCCTCCCTCTAGTTCTCCAAGAGTAGAGCAGGGAAGTACTTCCTGGTTCAAAGCTCAGTGATGGAGGTGTTCCTGGTGTTTCTCCGTTGTTCTCTGATCCACTAACAGAGCCTGGGCCAGGGGAATGGCGAGGGCTGTAGGGAGTGTGTGAGGAACGCAGGATTCTTAGCACTGGAGCCAGCCTCCTGTTCCCCAGCCCCAGCATGGGTGTTCTGCAGCCACATTAACTTTAAGCATTGGGCTTAAAGGCAGGCAGGACCATCGCCATTTGTGTCACCTCTGGCTGCTGGCAGACAGGAAGGTGGTCAGCCCTCGGTGGATTGCCAGGGTGAATGCATGTCCCTTCAGCAGTGATGCTGGGAGGTGAATGTCACTCCCAGATGTTCCCATCCACAGTGACAAAGGCTGGCTCCTGCCAGAAATGCCAGTAGCCAAAGCAAGGATTGCCTCACTCTGAACTTAGACATGCAAAGCTTGAAACTAGATTTGTTCCTCCCTCGCTTGAAAACCGGCCCTGTTCTCCCTGAAGCCTCTTCCCATTCCCTGTCATCTCATTCCTAAATTTATGGAGGTCCTCACAAGATCAGCTCCTTGCTCTCTGCTCCGGGCAGCTCAGGCTTCTGAGGAGGGATACTTGAGAGGGGCACCTCCCTGAGACCGGAGGGCTCGGAAAGCGGGCAGACCCCAGCAGGAGGGTGGAGCTGCCCTCCAGGGGCCTTGGAGCCTCAGCCAAGAAGGCTGCTGGGAGATTTGTGCAGAGTCATTGGCTCTGGGTATCTTTCTTTTGGCTCTGCGGCACGTCACACCCTGCCCACACCCAGGCATTTCTTCAGCCCATGGCTGCTTCTGTGAAGGCCTTGCAGTGTGCCTGTCTCGAGGACTCCTGGGGATCACTTGTCTTCCTCCATCATCGATCACCTGCTGCACAGGCTAGGTTTGGGTAGGGAAACTGAGACTCTTTCCTTCCTGAGGCCCCAGGCAGATTGCATCTGTGACACGGTGGGCTGATCAGTGCAGAAGCAGAGGTTCATTTGCTGAAGGTCATGCATATAGATGGGCCTGGAGGTGTGGGGTTCACAGTTTCCTCATTTCCTGGGGGTCCAGGCCTTCTGTGGAGAGACACTGTCAGACCTCAGACCAACCGGTCCCAGGGTAGGGCTCAGATACAATGAGAACCCAGGGGCACTTAATGTGCACTGTCCAGATGTACCTTGAAAGGTAAGTATTAACCTCCCATTGTACAGCTAAAGAAAATTGGAGTTTCTGGAACTTGCCACTGCTTATCACACCCCCCTGGCCACCCAGTTGTTTGAGATAGGACTGGGATTAAGATGCAGGTGGCCCAGACTCCAAGGCCCCATTTCACTGATAGGCCGAGCCATGCTATCTTCTCCTAGGGATGGATGTCTGTCCATAGGTGGGGCAATCTACAGCTCTGGGTAACTAGAGAACCATCAGTATGGTTCGTGGATAAACAGATGCTTTGGTATAGAACATGCTTTAA
Organism: Octomys mimax; assembly: GCA_002564305.1. NCBI lineage: Eukaryota > Metazoa > Chordata > Mammalia > Rodentia > Octodontidae > Octomys > Octomys mimax. The sequence continues at coordinate 1,878 of NDGM011026774.1, forward strand.
ATCTCTATTTTGAGCCAGGGAGATGGCTCAGTGGAATAAGCGCTTCCCTGGCAAGCGCAAGGGCCTGAGTTCAATCTCTGGTTCCACCAAAAAAAAAAAAAAAAAAGAAATCTCCACTTTTGATTTATGATTATGTGATATACATAGTCAAACAACAACGACCCTTAGGTCTTGTGAAGATCCCAACTGCTTTGCTCCTTTCTTACTCCTTTGGATTTACTTGGCAAGGGTGCACCTGGCCTTACCTGTGCACACCTGGCCCTACCCTGTGTGCACCTGGCCCTACACACCTGTTGCACACCTGCACCACATGTGGCAGGAGGAGAGCACCACAGCACTGTCACCTGATGGGGCTCTTTTGGTGGCAGTGGTGCTGGGGGTTGCACTTGGGACCCCACAAATTCTAGGGCAAGTTATCTACCGCTGAGCTAGATCACCATACCTTTTTTTTTTTTTTTAGTTTGAGGCAGAATCTAAAATGCCCATGATGGGCTTTAACTTTCCATCCTCCTGTCTCAGCCTCCCAAGTAGGGGAGATTACAGCCTGTCTCACAGGGACCATTCAGTGTTGCTTGCCTTGAATCCTGTCTGCCTTCCCTCCATCTCCTACCTTCTCAGATGACTGAGTGCCCCATACCTTTCTCTCTCAGTGAGTGGGTCCCTGAGTCTCGCTCATACCCATGGACTCTTCCCCTCTCAGGCCATGCGCCTATGTAGAGCCCTTCCTTCCATGTGTGTGTGAGGTCCCCAGACAGATGGAGCCTCTGTGATCCAAACTTTTATTTCTAAATCATTAGCTTTCTCCTCCCAGCAGGGGCTTTCAGAGCAGCACAGAAAGACATGGCTTGTCCTCCACTATCATCAACAATGCCTGCCTGCTCCTGGCTGCCCATCCAGTGTCGCACTGCGAGGCTGTGGCCTCAGGCTCTGCCTTGACTTCTGGTGCTTCCACTTGACACTTTTAGACTGCAAGCCTGGACTTGCTAATGGGGTAGCTGTTTCTCCTTACTATCATTCCTAACACCACACTGACGCCCACACGCCTGCATGCATGCACGCATCTCTCGGTTGATCCCCAGCTGTCCCATCTCTCAGTCCCTCAGCTGTCACCTCTGACTTTTTCTGTCTTTTTATACCCCACCCGCACATGAGAGCAGATCCTGCTGTCTGAACCTCAGCCACTGATCAGGCACCTGGCCACTGCTTTTCACACCCTGCCGGCTGTGTCCCAGCCCTGAGCATTTTCCTAGGGTGTCTCCTTGGCTGTCCTGGGTCCCTGCCCGCTCCATCCTTAATGCAGCAGGCAGAGTGAATCCTGAGGCCGTGGGCCTGACCCTGCTGCTCCGCTGCCCAGCCCCCTCTGCCTTCCCACCTCCCACAGTGTGAGCTGAGGGCTCCTGGTGGCTGCAGGTGCTGCCGACATGGCTTCCTCCCGCCTCTCTGCGCTCATCTCCTACCCCTCCCTCACCACGGAGCCTCGGCACTGCTTGTGTGCAGGCCAGGGAAGCTTCTGCCACAGGGCCTTGGCATGGCTGTGCCCATGGAACACAGACTGCACGGCCTGCCCCCCACCTCTTCGGTCTTTTGCCACTTCCCCCAAGAGACCTTCCGTGAACACTGTCTAAAATTATAACCCTCTTTACTCACTAAACACTGTTCCTACTTTGTGACATCCCAAAGTCACATATTTTAGTTGTACTTGTGTTCATTTTCCATCTCCCTTCCATGTGGGTCTGGGATTTTGTCTGTTTTGTGCACTGCTATCTTCCTAGTGCCAAGCACCATGCCCGTTACTTCCTGTCGAGTGAATAAACAATCCTATAGCAACACATTGTCTACTCTGGTCACCAGACTTGATCCCTTTCAATCAGAGTGCTTTACAAAAGTCTTCTTTAATAAGCTGGTTCTAGAGGTTATTTGCAGTTCTGGGGTCTGGCTGATGATCAGAAAGCACAAATTTATTCTATTTATACCAGATCCTTCCTTTATCTCTCAGGAATTCCTGCTCTAGCCTGGACGGATCGACTTTTAATTTATCTCAGTAAAGGCGGTTGCTATCTCTCACACTGTCCCTGTAGTCTCTGGCCCTGATGTACAGCTAGAAGGTGCCCCAAGTAGAGCGGCCAGTCTTGTGCTGCAGTTTAACTTTCTGCTGGGCTTTTCGGCCTCTGCACTGAGTTGAAAGTCTTCTTCTACCTCCTCACCTTCCTATATTCTGCTCCACGTGACAAGGCTAAGGCTCCTAGGTCCTCACTGTGTGTGAAAGGTTTCCGCCCCGAAGCGCGCTGGGAAGGATTCGGACTGCAGAGCCCGCGCAGCCCAAGCCGGACTAGGTGGGGCGGATCAGCTGCAGCAGCTCCAGGGAGACCACCATGGTGGGCGGGACGTGGCTCCCTGCGAAAGGTCTGGTGTTAGATCCCACGGCTGTCACTCGCCTTTTGACCTTCCCTCTCCCCACCTCTCCCTCTCTCTGTGTTCCCTTTTCCCTTCCTCCTTTCCTTCTTCTCCCTCTTCCTCCCTCCCTCCCTTCCCGTCCTCTTCTTGCTTTCTATAGTCTTGAGAGATTGAATTCAGGGCCTGGGTATGCTAGCTGCACCCTCAGTCCCATATTTTCATCTCTGCAAAAAGTCTTCTGGGCCCTTCTTGCTTCAGTATTGCTCTGGTGGGGACCTGGGACATGCAAGGACATGGGCCGTGTGTGTGTGTGTGTGTGTGTGTGTGTGTATGTGTGTGTGTGTACCCAGCATCCCCGGGTTGACCACACTAACCGCAGGTGACTCATTTGGTCTGAACTGGGCAACCCTGGACCCTGGCATGGAAACTCCCTCCCAGGATGCAATCCTAGAGAGCGAGGCTGGGGAACGGTAGGGAAAGGGGTGTGCTGCCAGCCCTGTATTTTCCTTGAGTTTAGTGCCCCAGTTCCATACTCTAGAACCTGGGCTGGGGGTGGACCAGAAAGACCTGACAGAACAGGAGGCCTCCTGCTACTTCAGGGGAGATTCATCATAATTAGGGCTGCTGTTGGGATTGGGGTAAGGAGGAAAGTGAAAGGAATAATACATTTGAATAAACTGATATTTATTTGGGTGTGTCCCTTAATTCCATCTTAAGAAATGACAAGGACCGTGTATTCCTATTATAGTTAGAAAAAAGTCAAATATGAAAACAAAAAACTAAGCATGCAGAAGACTTCGGGTGCAAGCTGGAGGAACTCCACACTACTTGTGCAGATCTGGATCTTGGCCCTTGAGTCTAGAGCTGCTAACACCCTGATGTGAGCTGCTCTCCTCTCCTCTACCATGAAGGTCATGGCTATGCTGGGGACAGACCTTCCCCAGGACAGGGGCCAGAGTAACTGCTGCTGGGGTGTTGCTACCAAACCCTACTGAGGACCTCAAAATTTCTTTGTTGGAAAGTTTTTGCTTATTTTTAAATTTAATTTAATTAATTAATTCATTAATTAAAGTTTTCACTTATTAAAAAAAAACCTGATAGGTAATACACAGTGCTTCATTATTTACAAAGCATGTTGTTTATGTCTGAATATGACCCTTCCAGTTCTACAGCCTGTTTGGTTACCTCTGCCTGCGACAGTTAGTGAGCTGAAACCCAGGAAGGTTAGACACAACGCATCACAGAACCCGCTCATTAGGGAGGGCAGGACTTTCTTGGGAGACCCTTCCAGGGGCTCCTGAATCAGCCAGCGTTCTTATAAGCCATATTACAAGCTATCTTTTGGCTTTGAGCTAAGCAGAGTAGATATTATCCTTTCAAGTAGGGAAATCAAGTAGTGCTCCAGGTGACAGAGGGTGACAGAACCCAGCTGCAGGAGCTGTTTGTCGTAAGTGTGCCCTGCCCTGTGTGCACATCACGTGTGTGTGTGTGTGTGTGTGTGTGTGTGTGTGTGTAGTGAACTTGGTAGCTACAAGAAGAAAGGGAAATGCTGATTATTTTTCCGGACGGTAGTCATTTCCTGTCTCAGGTTGGAGGACTGGCAGGTCTCTGATACCAGACTCAAGTATGACGAAATAAAATTCAAAATGAGTGCCCTAGCTCTCTGGCTCTCCTCTACCTGCTTCTGCTCCTTCTCTGAGCCACTACTCCCTCCCCTGACTCTGGCCTTGAGAGGCAGGGCTGTGTCCCACGTGGCCACCAGGTCACCTTCATCAGAGTTGGGTCTCTAGTCCCTCCGGTCTGCCTTGAGGGAGCACTGTGCTCCCCAGGGATGTGAACTCAGCCAGCCTGGGGCAGGGGGACAGAGTTCAGATTGGGTCTGAATGAAGCAGGCAGCACTCTTGGCCCCTCATTTCCTACCAATAATGGAATGGAAATGGGCTCAAGGGGCTGCCAGTGCCGGCCATGCAGTGCCAGTCTCAGGACCCAGCAGGAAAGATGCCATCTAGGCTTTAAGGGAGGGAAAACTGATAATAGAAAGGAAACCAGAGACCATGGGAAACATTTGCAGGCCCTTCCTCTGGACGGTGGATAAGCAGGGCTGTTGAGCGTGGCAGGGCAGCCACCATGAGGGGACACAGGGTGTCTTTCCTCACTTGCCCCTGGACCGGCTCTACCTGGCTGAAAAGGAGCATCTGCTGCTGGTAAGGGGAAGCATGCAGCCTTCCTCCTGGCTATAGTAGCCCAGGCCAAGAGCCCCTCACCCTGGTGTCCCAGGCACAACAGCTTCTGCATCCCACACCCATTATTCTGTGACTGGGTCACAGGCCTCAGCTCCTGCTCTGCAGCATGTGGGGAGTGGCGGGAGCCTGTGCCCACTTTCTGAAGCATGAAGGTGTGTTCTCTGACGTACCCTAAAGAGGTAGCCTTTGAGGTCTCTGCCCTGCGCTGTTTCCCTAGTCAGTGCTTTGACTTTGTCCCTTCTGTCACCCAGCCAGGGTGGGAACCCGCAAGAAACACAGAACAATTGGCACAAATGAGATCAAAGATGGCCCGGGGCTTCTGATTTCCTTCCCTCACCTCTAAGTTCCTAATTATATTTACGACAAGAGAGCCTCGAATGAGCGGATGAGTAAAAAGCAACTTACCCCTGCTCCACCTGTGGGACACAGTGGCCTGAGCGTTGTAGTACAACAGCAGGAGCAGCAGCGTCTTCCAACACATGTCTTTCTCCACTCGACCTCACACCGGGGAGAACCCGGTCGCTACAGGTGGGCTTCTGAGTTCAGCCCAGAGAGGAGACAGGGTTCTTACTACCCTCCCTTTCCAGGAGCTCAGCGGTGTCCTCCTTCTGCCTCCGCAGGGTGGAGCAGACGGCCACCTCTGGGTGGGACGAAGCCGGCACCTTCTTAATCCGACGCTCCCTGGGGTTGGGGGCTGGAGCGTCCACACAGAGGCTCTGTTTTTGAGCACATCTGGAGTGATTCACAGGGCATGTGATCGCCTTGGCAGTGGGGTGGATAAATATAATTTCTGTACTTGAGTTCCATGTGTTGGATGCGCCCACTGGAATTTTTCTTTAACAAACAGACCCGAGGAACTTGTTAGAGAGCCCGGCGAAGAGCTGGCAGCTCTCCCCGTCCACACATGCTACATCAGAGCCAGCAGCAGGGCTGCAGGAAGAGCTGGGTGTTTGCCTGGCAGACGCGGCACTGCTGGAGCCCAGAGTTGCTGTCAGGACAGCGGAATCATTGTAGTAGCACCTGGGCTGGGTGTCACTGTTACCTTCCCTGGATCTGGGCCCAGGATCTGGACAGGTGAGGCACTGGCCGGGTGCGAGGGAGCAGAAGTAGAGAGGTGACAGGGTCACGTGTGTTGTCTGGGTGATCTTTCTCAGGGCCATACAGAAGCCCAGGGTCAACCCTCCCTTTACATTCACGATGCTCAAGTGAAGCTGTTTCTTGTTGCTATACCAAGATGCCCGAGTCTGGATATTTCATAAGAAAAGAGGTTTATTTAGTCCACCTTTCTGGAAGCCCAAGAGCATGGTCCCAGCTCCTGCTCTGCTTGGTGAGGGCCATGCGAGAGATGGCAGCACCATGTACCCGTGTATGGAAAAGAGATTACACCAGGACACAGGGGACCTCGGGCTTGAGGGGTCAGGCTGGCTCTCATGGTAGCTAACTACAGGGCCCCACAGTTGTGACGTTGGTCTCTTCTAAGGACAGCACTGCCAGTGAACTAACTTCCCTGCACTAGGCCACCTCTTGGAGGTGTCCCATCTGACTTAAGATCTGCTTTTCCGTTAGCGCATGTTTGCCCTGCATGAGGCTCACATTCATCATGGGGGCTCTGCACCTGTGCATACTACGTCTTCTTTTATCCCCCATTCCCCTCCTCTCCCTCCAACCCTTCTTCCCCTGCCCATTTAGAAAAGCTTTGTTTCCATTTCCTCTTGCCATTCTCTTCCGTCATCGCTCTCCTTTTCTTCCCGTCCCCCTCTCCTGTTCTCTTTCCCATTGTAACATGCTCTTCCTGCTGCCCTCTGTCTATCCTGTACATGAATAACAAACTCACCGAGAGAGAAATCAGGGAATCAACATCTTTCACAGTAACATCAAGCAAAATGAGATGCTGAGGAATCAGTCTAACCAAGGACCCCCGTGTTGAAAGCTTCAGTACCCTGAAAAAGAGATCAAAGAGGGCATCAGAACATCAAAAGATATCCCTGTTCTTGGGTAGGCAGAACCAGTGTAGTGAAAATGGCCATACTTCCAAAACTGTTATACAGATCTGAATGATCCCAATCAAAATACCAATAGCATTGCACTATTTTCTTTTTTCATGGTACTGGGGATTCAACTCAGGGCTTCCAAAGCAAAAAATAATAATATTTTTTGTGATCATTTAAAGTAATGTCATGGACATCTTGACTTTGTCCAATATGACTTCCTCAACTTCTTTGAAATTATAGGTGGGGAGCAGTGAAATTTGAAGTACACTTAAAGTCCCCTTCCCTTGTGGGCTTCCAGCCTGTGGAGGTGGAGGCCAGGGAGAGTGCCTCTGGATGTCTCCATGACTCGAATCACAGCCCTCTACTGTAAAATCTGAAAGCCCCTGAACTCACTAGTGTTAATAATGGCTGTTAGTGCTGGCTTGTTTCAGGCAGCAGCCTGGGTTTCCTCCTCATAGTCAATGTCTACAACAAGCTCAGCTCTCCCCAACCGACATATAAAGCATGTCACAGTTAATTTACATTTTCCCAGTTGCTATGTTAATGAAATGAAAACAGGTGTACTTTAGCCGCATCAGTATTATTTAACTCCACACAAAGTGTTATCATTTATATATGTAATCAATATGAGTATTGACAAGATGTTTTATGTTCTTATGATATCTCTGAAAACTGATGTGTATCTCATGCCTACAGCACCCGTCAAGTCCTTGGGTGGCCAGAGGTGGCCAGAGACTCTCGCGTCAGACAGCTCTAGGCTGGAAGATAACAGGGGAAGGTCTGGTGTAGGCTTCCTGTCTTTGGAAGCCCAGCCCTGACTGTGCCATGAACTAGCTGTGTGACCTAGGCGGGCTTTCTTAATCTCCCTTTGCCTTGATTTCCCTCATCCGCAGATAACAACAGTTTCATCATTCCTGGTTGTTGTAAGGAGTTGGCCATGCATGCATAGACACTGACAATACCCAGAACACAATAAGCTTTCCACACCTAGGTGCTCTATCCACATGAAGAAATAGAGCCAGGAGGTGAAGTATGTGTCCACCTGCTCCTGGATCAGCCTGCTAGACCACCTGCTAGGAGGCTGGAACTCTAATTAGGACTGTGTGAGTCCATGCCCCAAATGCAGAACTGTTTGCCTAGCCAAAAACAAAAACCTTACATTTTGGGAACCCCTTAGTGGAGCTCTGGGAAACCCGTTCTGTGGCTGGGGAGAAGCCCTGATTTGTAGAGCTTGCTGATTTCCTAGTGAACACACTTTCCACCACGGCTGATTACAAGCCACCAATAGGTGGACAGGCAATCGCAACATTTCTGAAATACAAACAATTAGCTTGTGAAGCTGGCCCTGGCACACCACTGCACACACCACTACACGTACCACCGTGTATAGCACCTATGTGTGGAAGTCTTACTGTATTCTGTGTGTTGTCAGTGTTCCTACATGCTAGGCCAACTCCTTTCAACAACCTGGAAAGATGAAACTGTTATTATCTGCAGATGAAGGAACTGAAGGCAAAGCGAGATTAAGGAAGCCCATCTAGGTCACACAGTTAGTTTGTGGTAGAGTCAGTAGTGGGTACAAAGTGCATAAGTGGGTACGTAAGCGCTTGAATACCTCCCTGTCTCCGGTGTGATGTTTTCTTTTTGTATTTTATAAATTTGCAAGCATAGCCCAAAGTACCTAGCAAAGGACTGGGCCTCACTGATTTTTTTTTTCTGTATGTAGGGTAGGCTCTACAGGGTGTCCAAGGTCTCATTATGTAGATCGGACTCATACTAATTCTCCTGTTTACAGCCTCCCAAGCGCTGGTATTACAGGCATGTGCCACCACGCAAGGAGCTAGCCTGGTGATGCGGTCCACAGAAATCAGCCTCCCAGGCACAGAGAAGGATGAGATGGGGGAGTGTCTTGAAGGCAAGGAGAGTAGACCCTGTCCAGTAAGTAGGAAAAGTCCTGGAGAGTGAGTGAATGAACGCATGAATGAATGAATCAGCGAATGAATGGGAGTGTGATGGAGACTGAACTGTAAATATCTCTTGTTTCCGGGAAGCAGATGGTTTTATGGCATTACCATTTCTGTCAGGAGGAGAGAAGGAGCCACAGGTTTGAACACTCAGGACTTCTCTCTAGCTCCCAGCTCTCTTCTGGCTCTGCACCCAGATTCTGAGTCTGGTGCAGCCTTTCTCTTTGTTCACGCGGCCAGCACCTTTAGTCTGGATTCTATTTTAAGGCTGTGAAGTGAGGTAATTTGGTGCAACCACAGAAACACAGCTGTAATTATGAAGTGCCAACTTCCAAAGCAGCAGCATCATCTGGCCCCGAAGGGCTGCCTACGCGAGCGACTTGGAGGACGTGTGTGCCGGTGCTGGCCAGGGACAGGGCGTCCTCCAGAGATTCAGAGGTCTGCGTGGACTAGGCCTTCTGCCTGGGAAAGAACCCTTTGGGGAATTCACTCCTGGGTGTACGTCAGGCCTGGACATCCGGCTGCTGCCGCCAACTGTGCTAATCACAGTGGTGATTCAGAACAGTGCAGGTCAGGACCACCATTCAAGGGCCAGCTGAACAAATTGGTTAGATCTTTCCTCTGCCAGGATGTTGCCAAGGTCCCCGGCTTTGTCAGAGCTCCTGCAGCAGGGTTCATGTGTCACTGAGTATCGAAGACACTTGGCAGCGTGTGGACCAAAGTGTAATCTCCGTTCTAGTTTTTTTTTTTTTTTTTTTTTG
>NDGM011026777.1:0-17058 GCA_002564305.1 Octomys mimax
AAGAAAGAAGTAATATAAAGTCAATGGAAAATGGAAATATACTTTTTAAAGTTTCTAATACTATTAGAAAATATCATATCATGTCTTTTAAATAAATTATAAGTCAAAGATCCAGTATAAATCTTAAAACAAAAATTAAGATTAAACAATACTCAGAAAATTAAATACTAGTTAATTAAAAGTTAAATGTTTCAAAATAATTAAACTAAAAAAATGTTTTCATGATAGTAAAGAATTACTAAGAATAAAACATAAGATAAATACTGGAATTTCAAATAAATGATCAGTACTTCTAACAGTTTGGGGATAGGATATCACACAATCATGGGCACTGACTGGACCTACTAAGAAAAAATCTCCAGACCAAGGGAAAAGGGGTTATAAAAAGGAAAAGACTTGAAGGAAAGAAATCATTCAGTCAGTGGTATTTCAACTGCTGACACTAGAGGGCGGCATGGGCTTAGTCCTTGGTCATCAAATAACCGAAAAGCTTTGAAGGCTGCAGGTTCTATTCTCATATACTCACTGTGGGTCAACTCAGTAGGTCTGACATAAGTAAGTTGTTGAACTCCTGGGCACAGCAATGTCATTTGCATGAAAAGCCTGCCTGCTGCCCTCAGAAGGGTCTGAAGATTTAAAAGGAGAGCTTCAGGCTTGCCTGTGTGCTCAGCAGCCTTGAAAAGCACAGCCTTGGGCTGTCTGCACCATGGCCTGGACTCCTCTCCTGCTCACACTTCTGGCTCACATCACAGGTCAGCAGGGATTTTCTGGTTGGGGCTGAGGAAGGGAGTGATACTGCCTCTGTCTCCTCCACTCACCATCCTTTTTTCTTCTGCTTCTTTTCAGGGGTTGAATCGCAGGCTGTAGTGACTCAGGAATCTTCACTGTATACCCCTCCTGGAGGGACAGTCACACTCACCTGTGGCTCCAGTACTGGAGCTGTCACAACCAGTAACTATGCCCACTGGGTTCAAAAGGAACCATACAAAACACTCAAGGGCCTAATACATAACACCAACATCCGGTACACTGGTGTCCATGCCTGATTCTCAGGCTCCTTGCTTGGAGACAAGGCTGTTCTCACCATCACAGGGGCCCAGCCTGAAGACGAGGCCACATATTACTGTGCCCTGTGGTACAGCAACCATTTCCACAGTTACACATGCTTATGGGGAAGTGAGACAAAAACACCCTTGTGCAGACTCACCCTGTTCTCCTGAGCGCCCCCTTGCATACAAACACAAGGCTCAGTGTTGAGTCTGACATCTGACAGACGAGAGATGAGAAAGATGAATCACTGGAGACTAGAAGAGGGCCATCGGAGGCAACCAGTACAAGACCCCCAGTGAACTCCACCTCCGCCAATGGATGCCCTTCTGTAACTCTCTCCTGAGTGTGTGCTGCAATGTGTGCCTGGAATAGTAAACTTGAAGAAGGCTTTAGTAAAGGAAAACACTTGATATAGGAGATAACAGTAGCTCCTTTTGGTATGTACCTGGACCTGCTGAGGAACAAAGTTTCTTTAAGATAGAGATCATTTAGAGTCAAGCCACAACCCAGTGGGCAAGGAGAGAACTTCCAGGGGGAACAAGAGAAGCATTTGTGTGTCTAGGACATGTTATGCAGCAATGTAACCAGTGTGAGAGAACTAGGAAAGGTGGAAAGCATTAGAAATTTCATGGCTCAATCATTTTCTTGAGTCTCATTAATAAATGTTAAGTGCCCTTTCATGATGTAGGCAAAGCAGGTAGACACTACCTAGCTAAAACTATGCTTTTACTCTCTGTTGAAAGAAACTAGAGGTGTAAAACTGTGATTTAGCTCAGGCAGTTTTGACTTAATGCTTCCAACCTGCTGTGAGGAAGGAAAACACATGGGGGCCAATACACTGAGGTCACAATTACCCCTTTTATATGAGTGTTCTCTAACAATAGAATAGTTAACTGGCTGGAAACCACTACTGAGGTTAGAGTATAAAGGTTATACCTTGACTTGATTGCTCTTGTTTTGGGATTGCATGCCCTGGACAATGACACACAGTGAGACAACAGGGTAAAGCTGCCAAAAACCAATGTGACTGAGATCAGAAGTGGATCCTCCCATCCTCCAAGCCTTCAGATTATACAGGCCCTGGTGCCGGGTTGCCTCCAACTAAATAGCTACCTTGAGCCTGAGCCATCCAGCACCATGGGATTTCTTGATTTCCAACTCACAGAAACTATGAGATCCTTTGATTACATCACTAAATTTGGAATTCACTTGTTACAAGATTAATAGACTCAAGATTGGTTAAACTCTACAAAGTCCTTATAATCCTAGAGTGGGAGACTAAGCCCCTTCCTGTGCTCATGGGGCACCTCCTCATGAGCACACAGCAGTGCGTAGGCTATGTCAGAGGAGTGGCTCATGGTCATGCTCTTGTTTCCCATGCTTAAGGTGACATTTTGTGGCTTTTTCCAATCAAAGAATGAAAGGCATTCATATTTTTGACACAGCAATGGTTTTGAGCTACAGCTCTTCCTATAGAGGAGTATCTGGTATGTAACTGATGTAAAGGCAGAAAAAAAGAGAAGAGCTGTGAATGAATCTGAACTCTTCATCTCTGGCCTGTAAGATAGAGTCCCTAAAGCCTTTGAGGTGCATGCAGAATAGGAACTAAAATCAGACAAGGACAGGAGCCCAAAATACCTGCTCTTTAGGTCACTCTGTGCTTTTTTAAAAAATTTTTTTAACAGGGTCTCAATGCCCACCTCAGACTCATAGTGATCCTCCTATTTTCTGCCACCCTAGTGCTGAGATTATAGGCATGTGTCCCAACACCTGGACTCCATTGCTGGTTCAGCACACCTTGGGGCAGGGTCAGCATGGCATGCGGTATCAGGGATCAAACCCTGTCCCCTGTGCTTGCCTAAGCAAGCGCTTAGTCCACTGAGCTTTATTGCCAGGCCTCATTCTGTGATTAAAATGACCAGTGAGATCAGTACAGAGGTAAATAAGCAGTTGATGAATGAATTATTACAATTATCAATTAGCTGAAAGAAGAAACAAATAGATACTTGACAAAAAAAGACAATGAAGAATATTTTTTTAAAAAGCAGAAAATGAAAACCCACTCAAGTAGAGGAATAGAAGTCTCCAAGGATCTAACACAGCAGTACAGTGCCTTCCTGGCATTCAGGAGGCTCTCAGTTCGATTCCTAGTACAAAAAGAAAATAGTAATAGATATTGAAAAGAGGAACAACCTGAGATCCTGCTAATAAACACCACATGTCATATAAAAATCTCAAGGGAAATATTATGAAGCTCAAGAGAGATTCTGAACTTCTAGAAAAGGGCCAATCAGAAATCCTGGAAAAACGACTTCTATAACTTAAATAAAAATTAAATTGAAAGTCTATACAAAATATTACATCAATCAGAAGGAAAAAATATCAAGACATGAAGACAGTGTAGAAGTCCTAGAATATTCACTCAAGATCAGAGAGAAAAGAATAAGCAGAAATGAACACTGCAATTGTTTTGGGATGCTCTTCTAATTCTGTCAGCGTAAGAGGAGGAAAGGGAGAGAGTCTTGAGGGAGGAAAAGGAAGAAATCTCAGTTCATGGAGCAGAAATTGATGAGAGCTGGATAAAGGAAGTCAGATGGCATTTCGTTCTTGGGGATTTTCTGGAGACTTACTCTTAATTTTTTTTTTCTCCAGTGGATAAATATTAGACTAGAAATTCTTTTCCTCAGTTTTAAGTTACTTGGATGCCAATAAAAACTTGATGAAAATTCACTTAAACCAATGTGGGACTTTGTCAAGCAGGAGTCAGTAAGGCCATAAAATAGCAAAGAACAAAAGGAAATTCACCAACATCCTTCAACGAGAAAGACTGTGAGCAAGGGAAAGAGGTGCCTAGAGGTCAAATTGTTGTCCCACAGCATGGGATTTTCTTCATCCTTACCTCTTTAAAACACCTACTATCCAAACCACTGCAGCTGGACCTTTGATGCTGTGTCTCAGGCACACTTCATACATATGGCCTAGGAACATAGAGACTGGAATTTTCACAGCCCAGCTCATCTTAGCGTCTTCAGGTCTTTCTGTGATATGATACCAGGTTTGAGGATCACTGAGACCCACTGATATCACCTAAGCCTACAAACACCTACATCTGAGACTGCAAGCTGAAGAATCTTGGGAATTTATCCACATGCACTATGAATGACTAAGTAGAAAAAACAGGAACATAAAGCTGTCCTACAATAATATAGCTTTCTAGGACTCTCTCTTTCCTTTCTGGTACTGAGAATTGAACCTAGTGCCTCACACTGAGCTACATTCCAGCCCAACCATCTTAAAAGGTTTTCTTTACTCATCCTGCCACATGGTCCCAAGGCAGTTAGGATTTTAGAATGTGTGCCATTGTGCCCACATCAGCGCTCATTATCCTTCATGCATTGTAGAAAGGAAGTGTCACCCAGGACTCTGTCTTAATTGCTTGGACTTTTCAAGTGTCCACATCACATCTCCATGAGTGACTGTTCTCATTGCCAGGACACCTTCTTCAACTCCACAGATAAGATCAAGATGTCTGTGTCTGGACATGGAAGTCAGTATTTCATCTCTTCAGGTTTTGTGCTGTTATAGTCCTAGAGAAAACTTCCAATTACTTTATCCCCTATTGTATTAAGCAATATTATTTTTCACCTGTTCATTCAAACTAGAAATGCCCAAGTCGTACTATATTCTCTTCTCTTGTCCCATGGTTATTTCTGGTGTAGTTTCCAAAATTCTACATTAGAACAGAACTCTCACCTGCCTTCTCTTTCTCTTTTCCCTTTTCCCTCTTTCTTTCTTGACAAATGTGTTTCTTCAGGACTCTTTCTACTTTCTATGGGTTCATTTTCCAGTCTAATATGTACATCCTTGGCCTGTAGTAATATTTGTGTCTTCTTCTCATTTAAGTACATTCTATTTTCTTTGTATTTAATGTAATTTCATGTTAATCCCATACCTCTCTCATCTTCTCTGACCCTAAAAAGGAAGACTTCTCTAAAATCCTATCTTAATGTCTAAGATCATGAGGGAACCTGATGGATTTTTTATTTTTCATATTTTTGAATGTTATAGTGAAATCTGTTTTCTGATAACTTCCTTCCATATTTCATGACTCTAAAATGACAGATAACATAGTAATCCTTATGGAATTATACCACAGTGAAATGCTTCACACAGACTCTCAGATGGTGTTGAATCCTGACAGCAAAATCTGTGGCATTCAGCTTTAGCACACTCAACCATGCTGAAGATGAACCTATGGTAAGGATGGGTCATTGTGAGATTGTCCACTGACCTAGCTGTTACTTTTTACAGTTGGATGAGCCAGATCTTCCAGAGAATGAGCTCAGTGTGTACAGAGAGGAGACCCCACAGCTCAGTGCTCTCAGGGTCTCAGAGGCTTCTGGGAAATGTTCTATTCACGTTCCCAGCTATTACTCCCTCAGGTTTCTGAACTGTGATCAGATAGGTTTTGGGGGAGCCAGGAAGGGAACACGACAACTTGCATCAAAATTCTCTTCACTTCCATGGAGATGGCAGGGAGAACAAGACGAGCCTGAGGCAGGTCAGCCCCACAGTGTGGAACAGAGAGTTGTGTTCACCATGACCTGGACTCTAAGTCTCTTTATTCTAGTCTCTTCCTCCTCCTTTTCTCTCACTGCACTAAATAAGGGTAGACCTGGGACATTTGGCTGTTTGTTTTTTTTTTTTATCAGTGCCTTTCCTATGGTTGAAGTGTACAACAGTTTTAATATGACCTGTACTCTAGAATCCCCTGTGCATCTATGCTTACCATTTTCTTTTCAGAGCCTGTGCTGAGTCAGCCTCCCTCCTCTCTGCATCTCCTAGTGCAGATCTTTAGCCTCCCATGCAGGCCCTTCAGTTTCTGTTTGTGCAATCACACAGCTCACTGCAGTGAGCTTCAGCCCTTTGTCTGGATCCTTCAGCTCTCCAGGGAGAAGACAGACAAACTGGAGATCCCCATTTATGTCTTTACTAAGTGTGATAAAAAGTACAATTTCCTCCAAAGCAAAGGCAGGCTGACAAATGTGCTATGTATGCCTTCATCCATTTTATTCACCAAGTCTGCCACCACAATGACATGGAAGGTCAATCATTTGAACTGATTCAGGACATCAAGGTAGTCATAAAGCCACAGTCGTAAAGACACTCACAAAACAAGACCCACAGAATTGCTTCAAATGTATCAAGAATGATGACACACATATACTTAAATTCAGGAGAAACATTTTGAGAGAGGTCCACGGCAATGTGGTTTTCACTGTAATTTCTTTATATTTAAACATTCATTGGGGGCCAGGGAGATGGCTCAGTGGAATAAGCGCTTCCCCGGCAAGCTCAAGGGCCTGAGTTCAATCCCTGGTTCCACAAAAACAAAACAAAACAAAACAAACAAACCATTCGTTGTATTTTTATTATACCTCAGATATGTATGCATATATAGAAGATACACAGAACATAGATTTTATATACTATGTTCTTTTAGAGCGCTTCATACTGCTGTAACAGAACACCACACTCTATATCATAAGGAAGAGAGATCCAGTGCTTCAGATGCTGGAGGCTGGAATGTCTGAGGTCCAGGAATCTTTCTGCAGAGTCCTGCTGTGCCATCACACTGCAGAAAATGAAAGATCAAGAATACATAGTGTAGGACAGGAAGGGGAGAACTTATGCTTTAAATAAGATTCTCGTTCTGCCCTTACTAACCCAGTTTATCACTTTGGCTTTGCAGTATAACTTAAAGTCTAGCATTTTCATGCCTCCCACTTTGTTCCTGCCTCAGAATTGCTTTTGCCACTCTGGATCTCTTCTTCTCCAAAAAAGTTTTTAGATTTTTCCCCCTAGTTCTGGAGGAATTCTGTTAATATTTTCATTAGTATTTCATTGAATCTATACATCTGTGTGTGTGTCGGGGGGAATATGACCATTTGGACAATATTGGTTCTACCTAGGTAGAAGCACAGGACATCTTTCCAAACTGTGTCATCCTCTTCAATCTCCTTTTTCAGAGTATTGTGATATTGATCCTAAAAACCATAAATTCATTTGGCTGGGTTAATTCCTTGGTATCTAACTTTTTTGGATGCTGATGTGATTAGTAATGTTTTCCTAATTCCTTTCTCTTTGAGTTCATTACTGATATTTGCAGACAACATAATACTTTTCTGTCAGAAAGACTGACAAAATTTTTTTCCAAGGAACTCTTAGAATTAATAACCAATATTAGCAATATAGCAGGATAAATATCAACACACAATTCTTCATTTTCCAAAGTTAAATTCTTCTTATCAATGGAATGATATTCCTTATTGTTTTTTTTAACTTCCCAGTGATGTCAATCTTTCCCTCAAGCAGTAACAGAGACCCCTGTGCACTTCTGAGCCTTTCGAAAAGGAGCAGACATGATAACTTAACAAGGTGATTGTGCATAAGAAATCAGAAAAAAATACGAAATATCACATACTAATTCTATAGAAAATAAGACTAAAGTGAATTTTCTTTTTCTTTTTTAACACTTTTTAAAAAATCATTTTTATTCATTTTAATGAGGAAAAAGAGATAAAATAGCAATGAAACAGTTTCAAAATAGGTTAGTAGGATGTTTACAATAATTAATATATTGCATATTGCTATCTTCATAGTAGTTATTCAGAGGACAAGATGCTGACATGATATCTTGTCTAAACAATATTAGTACAAACTTTTATTCTCAGTATACTAAGAGAAAGTAGCTGTATGTCTATCCTAACTCTCTTGTATATATATATATATATATATTACCTTTGTTATTGAGGATTTCTGGATTTAGCACATAAGTGGATACTAGACATAGAACACATAGCAACTCTCTAATAGGGAGGTGGAAGAGGTGAGGATGCGAAGTGCTCCAGGAGCCAATCCCTGAGACCTCTGCAGTTATTTATTTGTTACTAAAGGATGTAAGAACAAAGAAAAGAAAAGAAAAAGATTTTGCAGTATATTGCATATAAGTTATGGTCAGGGGACAGGGCCTGAAAGCAAGGCCTGTTACAGGATATATGGCAATCTAAATTAAGGGAATTTATAAGCAGGAGGCTTATCAGAGGGCAGAGAGACTACCATGCCCACAGCAAACATCTTCTGAGAATAACTTATTGTGGATTTTGCTGACAGTTTTCCTGCAGATCTGTTCTGATCTGTAACCATGCATTCCAGAAGCCTGGGAACTGTTGTGTCCAAGGTCTCTTCCTTTAACATGCAAATCAAGTATCCCTCTGGCCAGAGTTTCCCACTGAAATAAGCTAAAAACGACTTCTACTCTCATCACTGTTTGTCACTGAATATGGAGAATACCATCTCAGTGTCTGCTCATACTTTCAGTTGTCACTCCAAGCTAATTAACCCAGATACCTCATGCCCTTGTATGGTCTATATTTATTCACTGAATGAAAACACCTATTGTGTTGCCTTCTTTTCACGCAATCATAATCACTTTTCCCAAAACAAAAACAGACCTCCAGTTTCAGGGTGAGGCAACAAGGACACATATGTGTCATAAATAAAGCTGTGAGTCTGTCTTATGCTCTCCATGTACCTGGTCTTGCTCCAGTCTGTTCTGATCCTATCCTGAGCTCTGACACTTCAGGAAAGTTGACTTTCTGGGTTTTTCTGTTTCTCTTGAACATTCTCAGATACAGAATGATGTTTTTCATTTTAGAGCATACACCTCAGACCCTACAGGGGTTTACTCTCTCCAATTCAACCACAAGACTTCTGGGATTTTTGTTATTGTTCTCTCTCATTCTTTGACTGGAATGATGTTGAAACAACATCAGTTATGTTTTGACTTAGGTCTTATGAACAAAAACCCAATTACTTCAATGGAATTGTTAGCATATAAATACTATCATGGTTCAACGACACTGAGAGGTCCTGAGGGTTCTTTAGGGCAGGGTTGACTACAGCAAGAAGAAAACCTTCACCTCCAAAATTCACCCATGTGCAAATAATACAAGGAGATCTATGTGGGGACTTAGAGCTGTGCTTTTGGTTAAGGATGTTCAAAATATGGACATCAACTCAGGCATAGAAGCAAACTCACATGGCAGGAAATAATGACACATCTGGTAACGAAAGCCCTGTAAACAAAACTTGTATTTACCTGACTGGAGGACATGATTGACCATGAAAAACTGTAATCTAAATTTCAAAACACCATGGCTCCTGCTTACTCTTTCAACACTCCTTTGAACTAACAACACAGATATCAGCCTGTCAAAATCAGGATTCCCAGGATCAGCATTACTTGAGAAACTGAGATCACAGGCCAGCAGGGGACACTGATGCACCTGTCCTGAAAAGGCAGAGCTGTGGCACAGACTAAATAGGAAGGGACTTTACTGGCTGTCACACACTTAGGCAAGGAATGTCCCCATGGCAGTGTGACTTTCCTGCATCTGAACCTCACAAAGTAGCATGAAGCATTGGTCCTAGCTCACACTCTTGCTTTCTATTTTATTTTCTACCCTATGGAGTTGTCCAGTCCTGAGGTCAAGCAGAGGCAGATGGATAATTGTGCCATCCAATCAAATTTCTTCAAAGAAACTTGACCTAGAATGTTCCCTGACAATACAGTAAGAAACATTTGGAGATGAGCGGGTCTCCAAGGCAGAAACTTTGTTATAGAACTCTGGAGGCCTTTTCACCACCACCAAGATGGCTCTTCACTACATCATCCTCCATTGTTAAACAATGAGTCATCCATGGAACAAGGCAAAGGATCCTGGGGCACGTTTCCACTCCACTTGCTCCTATTACAAGCATGCAGTTTGTTAAGTAGTTGATCATTCTGCTACCTCTGCCACCTCCTGAAACTCCTGCAATAATCCCGAGTCTCATGGTACTGAATATCATTTACAGTCTTAATCAGTGATGAAACTTATAGAGACAAATGACCAAGATACAGCCCAAGCCCACTTACTTGTTTCCAAATGCCAACACTGTAATTAATCCTGAATGCTTTTTAATTTAATTTAGTTTAGTTTTATTTATTTTGGGTACAAGGCCTGGCAAGCGCAAGGTCCTGAGTTCAATCCCTGGTACTGAAAAAAAAAGAAAGAAAGAAAGAAAAAAAAAAAATAAATAAAGTGCTATTTTGGGTAAAATGTTTCACTACACATTTTAGACTCATAATCATCCTCCTGTTTCAGCCTCCCCAGAGCTGGGATTGCAGGCATGCACCACCATACCCAGTTTCAGTGGCCTGCATGGCATATGTACCAGAGATTGAACTTGGGACCTGGTACTTGCCAGGAGGTGTTTAGACCACTGAGCTATCTCCACAGCCCAATTAACCCTAAATACTGGCCTTCAGTTCACAAAAAACAACTCCTATCTTCCATATTTTCCTTAAACAAAAAACATAACAACAGTCATGCTATAGGTTTGCCACCGCTGCTCTAGATATCTGTAGAACATACTGCATTTGTTTGTTTTCCAACAATGTTATATCATCCACTTCAAATGAATCTTGGTATACAAAACAATAATAACATATCTGAGGATTAAATGAGTTACTAATGAATATGGAAACTAAAAAAGTTTCAAAATATTATCCAATAGTATAGATGATAAATTCATACAATTGATCCAGATCACAAAGGAAGATAGAGTTAGATTTTTTCAAATTATCTGGAGGATGGTGAATGGGAAGTTTGGAAAGAGTAGAATTTACGAGATATGAACTATGTTGTAGATATTCAACTAAGATAAAAGTTTCTGAGTACTCAGTGCATGTGCCAAATTATGGGAGGAATTTGGTGAGAGCAAAAGCACTTGTAATATGCAATGCAAGCAGGCAGCAGCAGCCCGGTCCTTCACGAATTTCAAAAGAAAATTCTGACTGTATTAGAAGACATCTTCCCAGAACTGCCAAGAGAGCTACTCTTGTTTCTCTTGCAGTGTGATAAGCTCCTCGTGTCCTGGGCTCCTCTTCACTCTCCAGTTTCTCAACCTGCACACTCAGCATTGACTCCTAATTGCCAGCCTTTCATTTTATTAAGGTCAGAATTGTTCTGTCTATGATGACTTGAAAATCTCTGAGAGAATGTGTAGGGTTCTGTTACAGATCCCTTAGTGGACAGAGAAATGTAATGTATGTAATGTCTTTAGAATACTTGCAAAGGTTATTTTCATCAAATGGTATTTCTCATTGATTTGAGCATCTTAAAATGACTTATGGAAACAATTATATACAATTTTAGATGCCTCCATCATCTTTCCTCATTCTGTCTCTTTCTTTATCCTTTAGATATCTATCTCGAAATTTGTTGCATACAAAATTACAACGTTTCTCTTATATAACATGGATGGAGTTGTTTTAAGATACCATGTAGTACATATATTTAAATGTGATATATTTTATACTTTAAAATCATATGAAGTACTAAAAGCTGTCTAAAGGAAGCTGTGCTCAACAGATGCTTAGAAAACATTCACTGTGCCTTGTAGTTACTTGGATACAAGGGGTGGACCAAATTTAACCACAAGAAGACCACTTGAAGGAGAAGCCTATCAGAGGAAATCCAGGAAGTACGTGTTTAGAGAAAGCAGCATGGCCAATTGAACCCAGCGCGGCTCACATCCCAGGTCCACTGCACACAACACCTGGGGATGTTGAAAACCCTCTGCTGAAAGAAGCTGAGTGCAGCAGGAGCTTGTGGTCTGTCTAGGGACACCAAACCTATCAGCCTCTGTGCAAAACCTATCAGCCTCTGTGTAGTGCCCACCTACACTAAGTCTACTCACACTGGAAGATGGAGTGGAGTGGGCAAGATATTCACCACAGAGGCTACTTCAGCTCAGGGAACGAAGTAAGGCATGAGCCATAAAGGCACTGAGAGGGCAGTGACTGAGTTAGAACCTCGGAACACTAGGCCAGACAGGAACAAAGGGCAGGTCCTGGAATGGGAGGAGAACTGGGCAATGAAGAAACTCAGACAGCAGGGACTTCAAGGGCTCCCTGTAACTGTTAGTGGTGGGGAGAAAGGAAAGAAAATTGAATTAGTGCCAGGTCACACACCCTCCCACTGCCTCCCACATGCTGCTGAGCTTGGCACCATCTGAGATTCCCTCCTCCTGCCCTCCACGTGCTACTGAATGCCACACAGATGAGCTCTCTTCTGCCACTAACTAAACATCACTGCAGAGAGATACTCTGTGAAGCGGAACGTGGTTTCAGGATCACTGAAGGTGGAGAAAACCACTGAAATCAATGTCCCCTTCCTGCAAACCCCCAGAAAACTCTAAAGTCCTTAGTCAAATTTAAATCCTGAAAAACCAAGTATGACCTGTGACTTATAGGGACAGAGCGAGGCCTTCAGGACAGTGCACAGGGGCGAGGTTCCTGCCTCACCAGCACGAGGCAGCTACCTGTCAGGTGCAGTGGTGGAAACTTACCCGAATGCCAAAAACCCCAGAGGTTCTCTCAACATGCCATCCTTTAGATATTTGCACACCTTTTCGTTTATTTTGTGTTTCTGTGTATTTTCTTTTTTAAGTTTTAATGTCTTCATTTTTTGGGAGTAGGCTTTCATGTATATGAGTGTGTGTATGGTTATAGCTATGGGTATAAAATTTTGATTTCCTGTGAAATATTCCTTGTGGTTAAGTCACATATGCCACCCCAAGGGTTGTTTGGTGGTGTTACCTAACCATGTTTAACTGTTAATTCAGTAGTTAGATATAATTTAGGCCTTTTCCTCACCTCTGCTCTACCATCTTCTCTTACGTTGTTGTTTTCTCTTCATTCCTTATGCTATCTCTCAGCTAAAATACAAAGCTAAAATTCAGTTCACTTCCCCATCGTTTTCCTAACAATCTTTTTATTTGTTGATTTTTTCAGAACCGGGGATTGAACTCAGGCCCTTGCACTTATTCTACTGACCTATCTCCCCGGCCCCTTTCCTAACTATCTTTCAATTTTCTGTATTCACATTAACTGGAGCCTCTACCATTACACAGAAATTGTCCCCTTCCTCACAGTTCTACTTTTGAATGATGATGCATAAACCCCACTTCCTTCCTTACCCCTCAAGAAATTGTATAATAATGAGATGTGAATGTGGGGACAAATATGGAGTTACTGCTCCAGAGTGGTTTGTGTTGGGATGGATTTGGGGAAGAGAAGCCTGTTTCCAAGGGGTGTATCTATTATGATGTCTTTAGGATTAACAGAAATATGCTTTAAGGCCAATAAAACCATAATGTTCAATGTGTTTGTGGTAGCTATTGCTAAGAATAGAAGAAAATCAAGATGAACAAGGTGAGATATACATGCAAGAAGCAGGGGAGAAACAACTCATGACGTTGAGACTGGGAAGCAGAGAGGGAGAGAGTGAAGAGTGGAGCTGGGAAGAGATGAACCCCTCAAGCTCATGCCCTCAATGATCTACCTCTTACAACCAGATTCCCACCTTCTAACAGCAAGTTAGCTATGACAGACCAATCCACTGATGGATGATTATCATGCCCCCCTGATCTATCACCTCCCCAGGCACCTATGAGCACCCGATGCTTTAGAGGGACATCCAGCTGTAAACCATAGCATATTTGAAGGTTTCAGGTTTTGCTATAGACACAACTTCATCACTCTTGGGCAAATAACTATAAGAAAATTTCTGAGTCATACAGTAAGCTCATTGGAGGAAATTCTGTATCTTAGTACCTATTTACATTTCTATGGACAAGGTGAAAAGCTTCCTATTTTTTCACACGTTGTTACCAGCACTTGTTATTATCTATCACTGTGCTTATGGCCACACTAGTGAGAATGCTGTTGTAGCTCACTATGTACTGGATGGGAGCCTAACAACAAATGACACTGAGAATCCTGTCATGTGTTATCCATTTATGAATCACATCAAGAGCAGCTGAAGGTCACACGCTCTTCCATTACTTTTGATTTTAAGAAACTATATTCTCACCCACTGCTAAAATAACAACAGATTCAGCTATTGGTGAAATCGTAAATCATTGTGCTTGGCGGCATACAACAGAAAATCTTTTCAAAAATTCAATACCTCTTTGAGACAATAAGATATTTAGAATATTGTCATCCACCTATCCCAGGATTGGAAGCCAGGGGCATTTTGTAGCATCTGCTAATCCAACTTCCTGAGGCAGTGGGAGGGCCCAAAAGGACTGCCTGATGATAACCCAGAGGAACGTCTGTCCCTAAGAGGATGTAGTCACTAAGTCATGGCATGGTATTTCAGAGCCTGGACATTAGAGGGCAGTGCAAGTCTATTTTTGAGTGGTCTAAGGGCGATCAAAGTTGTAAGAACCACCCCCATCCACAGGTCTTTTGCTCAGGCCTAACATCTTAAACCCTCCCATCCCCCAAAACAATCCAGCCCCACCCTGATCCACCCAATGAGTTTCTTTCTGGAGTGAGACGGAGCTAGAATCTAGGGTGAGGTCAGAAACCTCCTGTGAAGCTCATTTGCATGGGTGGAGCCTCCTCTCAGATTATGAAGAGGGCAAGCCAGGGACTTGAGGGTAGTAGCTCTGTTCTACTGTGGGGCAGAAGGCAGGACCCACGGATGACCTCCACCATGGCCTGGTCCCCTCTCCTCTTCAGCCTCCTGGCTCACTGCACAGGTGAGGAGACAGCAGGCAGAGACACAGCATAGGACATGGGGGAAACTGCCTTCTCTTTCAGTCTTGAACTAGATCACCGTTTCCTTGTCTCTCCCACTTGCAGGTTCCTGGGCCCAGGCTGTGCTGACTCAGCCTCCCTCAGTGTCTAGGTCTCTAGGACAGACGGTCACCATCTCCTGCACTGGAAGCAGCACCAATATTGGGAGGTATTATGTCCACTGGTACCAGCAGCTCTCGGGAACAGCTCCCAAACTCATCATCTATGACAATAGCAATCGACCCTCCGAGGTCTCTAATCGGTTCTCTGGCTCCAAATCTGGCAACTCAGCCTCCCTGACCATCAGTGGGCTCCAATCTGAGGACGAGGCTGATTATTTCTGTCAGTCTTATGATAGCAGTCTCAGTGCTCGCACAGTGCTCCAGCCCCATGGTGAAGCTAACACAAAAGCTTCTTCCTCTTCTGCAAAAGGAGTAAATATGAAGGAGTGTGGCTCAGGCCTGGCCTGTGTTTTCTACTTTTGCTGCAACTGTAGTATCAGTGCACGCAAAGACAACACTTGGGCTGAGGTTCCTCTTGGCCTCTGCCCTCTGAGTCACAAGGCAGTAGTCTGTTCCTAGGAAAGTTCTCTATATAAAAACTAGGGCATGCTCCTATTTAGCATAAATAATTGAAGAGAATCATGTGAACTCTATGTCCTGAAGCTCAGGGAATGTGGAGACTAGTCCAGCTCTTCTGGTCCCATACTTGACATCTGACAGGGAATCCTGTGTCTCCATCATCCATCCTTTTCCTATTTTCAAGCGTTCCAGAGTTGTCATTCTCTGCATGGACCACATACCAGTGCTCCCTGTTGTAGACTACTTTTTGACTATTTTAGCATACCATTTTTTTTACTATGAACACTGAACAGACAAACATCCAGCCATAATTGCAGTAAAACATTTAATAAAATTTGAGATATTATTGTCCCTTTGGGACCATCTGATCAGACAATCCAATATGCACCACCCCCAAAATCCTTGTGTCCTTTACAGTCCTCTAATTCCACTCACAGAATCATCCTAAGGAGCAACTAACTCTCTCTTTGTAAATATTTTATTTTTATTTATTTTTTGTATTAAGACAGAGTGTACAGGGTGTAAAGGGTCTCACTGCATAGATTAGACTCATATTGATCCTCCTGTTTACAGCCCCCAAGTGCTAGGATTACAGGCACTCACTATCATGCCCAGTCGGAATCGCCCTCTCAGTGCATCCCAGAAGCAGGCTGGCAGGACAAGCCCGGGGATCGAAACCCAGCTCCTGCATCTGCCTAAGCAGGTGCTTTAATCCACTGAGCTAATTGGCTGGCCCTCTCTTTGTAAATGTTAATGTGTTTTCATTTCATAAGATTATAAAGAGAATCATATGTATGTTTTCTCATGACTGGCTTCTTTTGCTCTACAAATTTCATCTGATGCCTGGGGAGACAGCTCAGTGGCATAAGGCCCTGCCTGGCAAGCATAAGGTCCTGAGTTTAATCCCCAGTACCACAAAAAATAATTTACCCAAAGTCCTTCCATGTTGTGCTGAATTGAAATTGATCCTACAGTGGACACATGGTGAATCTCGGTGTCTCTGAACACTTCTGGACTCATGGAGAACACTCCCAACTGTATGGGTACTAAAATTATATTTTATAACTTCTTTACAATAAACAGAAACATTGTTGAGGCTGAATCATATTCATTTTACTTAGTTATACAATATTTATACTTATTAGTACAGGTTTGTAGTGCATAATGGGGAACTGGTGTGTGGACATGGAATGAAGTCTCAGTACTTTTTTCATCCCCTTCTGCTCCTCCTTGCCTCTTTCTCTCTCCCCCTCTTTGTTGCTTTCCCATTCTGAACAGTCTATCTCCCTAGTTTCTATTTTGTATGTTTTAATTTGCTCTTTATTTCTATTTTGGATTTCTCACATAATAGAAACCGTATGATATTTCAGCCTTTGTGTCTGATTTTTTTCACTTGACATTATGGTCCCCAAATGAGTCTTTTTCCTTCATGACTCAAGTTTTTCTTTTTTATGACAGAATAGTATTCTATTGTATAAACATCCCACATTTGATTTATTCATTCTTATGTTGATAGGCACATAGGCTGCTGGATATTCACAAGCAGAAGATTGAATCCAGACCCATATGTCTCACAATGTGTAGGCAGGGGCTGAACCTGCAAATTATAAACATCTTGCTTGAGATAATTCATCATTATTCACTAGGCAACCTTGTGTCTTGTGATAGTAATTTTTTTCAGAATTTTATTGATAAACAAATAGCAATTAGACAGTTTCAAATCAAATCGCT
>NDGM011026789.1:0-14990 GCA_002564305.1 Octomys mimax
TCACTATGAGTCCAATCTACATAGTGAGACCCTGTAGACCCTGTACTAAATACATAAAAAAAAGAATTTAAAAAATCAGGAACCTCAAATTCAAAGACTCAATCCAAAAATTGCCATCTGATAGCAAAAGTTACATAGGTCTTGCTTTAACTTGGTCTTAAGCATCCAACAGAAAAGTATAACCACGAGACATAAAAAGTAAAGCTATATTACTATGCTGAACTGTAAAAGGCTCAAGTCAAGAACTTCAGACAACTGCCAGTTGTGCTGGTAACTCACTACTATTATCAACTATCAGAGTATATTGGGATATTTTGCTGAATTCAAGTACATACAATCTTTAGAGTGGCTTCAAGTATGAAAAGACCCTTTAGAGACCTCCAAATACAGCTTCTCTAACAGCAATGGAACACTCATCTCTGACAAAACAAAACAAAAAGGTGGGATATAAATAAAGGACTGTTTTGTAGTGAAAAAATATGACAAGATAGTTAGGATAGATGTACAGCTACTTTCTCTTAGTTCAATGAGAAGAGAGGCTTGTACTACTAGTGTTTAGACAAGATCTCATGTCTACATCTTGTCCTCTGAATAACTACTACGAAGACAACAATATGCATTGTATTAATTATTGTAATTGTCCTACTAAACTGTTTTTGAAACTGTTTCACTGCTATTATACCTTTTTTAGCACTAAAATAAATAAAATACAAAAAGATTGGCATCTGAGAGGAATACACACTTCTCAGATGAAATACAAGAGGCAAATAAATACCTGAAAAATGCTCCACATCACTGGCCATTTAAGAATGTAAATTAAAACAACACTGAGATAACATCTCACCCCAGAAAGAATGGATATCATCAAGAAGTCAACCAATAAAAAATGCTGGATGGGTTGTGGGGAAAAAGGAGCCCTTTTTCACTGTGGCTGGGAATGCAGGCTGGTACAACTGTGAAAAGCAATGTTGAAATTTCTTTTTTTTTTCTTTTTTGGTGGAACCGGGGATTGAACTCAGACCCTTGCACTTGCCAGGGAAGCGCTTATTCCACTGAGCCATCCCCCCGGCCCCTTGGAATTTCTGATAAAAGTAAGATTGGAAGTCCCATTCAATCCAGCTATTCTCCTCCTTGTTGCTTCTCCAAATGAACTGAAACACATCATACCAAAGTGATATACGTGTATCCATGTTTATTGCATCACAATTTGTTATAGCTAAATCTTGGAAACAACCCAAATATTTATCCACTGAGAAATGGATACAAATGATGTGGCATTTTTGCACAGCGAAGTATTACTCAGGTATTAAAAAAAGATAAATTTGAGGCTTTAATATGTAAATGGATGCAAGTAGAGATCATACTCATAAGTGAAATAAATTTGACCTACATGTGAAAATATCGTATTGTCTCAGTTGTGTAAGAACCTGAAAGAGTACATTAAATCCGAAAAGTACAAGAGATACTATGAAAGGAAAAGAATTTGTTTAAAGGGAAGGAAAAACTGGGATGAGAAAAAATAGGAGTGAGGGAGGAGGTGAAAGAGATATATTTACATATATATATATTACATATATATATATATATATATATATATATGCAAGATGGCTTGGATAATTTTCCCACTGATTTCTGCTGGTCTACAATGGGCAACAATTGAAGTTCAATTTTTTTCTTGTCTGTTTTAATTCCTTATAATTTTTAAACCAGTTTTTCATGTTTATATTTTGTAATATGAACAACTAGTTTGAAGACAACATTATGTAATACAGCAACTATTGTGGAATTCCTATTGTTTTGTTGTGTGAAGTTCTGTATTATTTCTAATTTTTTTTACTCTTTTTTTTTTTTTTTTTGGCAGAACCAGGGATTGAATTCAGGCCCTTGAGCTTTCTAGGCAAGCGCTTATTCTACTGAGCTATCTCCCTGGCTCCTCTTTTTACTCTTTTGTATTTTCTTTAGATAATAAAAAATTGATAAAAGAAAATCTAGTATTTCAATTTATTTAGCTCATTAATTTATTATAACAATATGTACCTGACAAAAGTATTGTGTGCCTATAGAGGAATTATTACATTTTATTCACAAATGCTATATGTCTTTCATATCCTTTGTTTATTCTACAGAACATTTGAACAATATTTTATCATTCTAATGTCTGGAATATTTTACTACATTAATTTTTTTCCTATAACTTTATAGCAGTCTTTATGATTTTTGTCTGTATTTATGAAGTATTTCTAAGTTGGCTTATGGAAATGCTATGGAGTTCATAAGCTATATTTATATTCTTTATTTTTATTAATTTAGGGATTTCATGCTGTTTTGGTGGAGTCTTTAGTATTTTCCATATCAGAAAAGAAGTCATCTGTAACTGGAAAACTTTGGGCTTTGCCTTTGTAATTTGATTATAGTTTCTCTTTCTTATTTCAAGTGCATATATGCAAAAAATATAATGTCCTTTCTTTGTCTTTTTTGCTTTGATCAGAACTTTTAGTATTTGGTAATTCAAGAAGGTAGACTACTTGTGTTTTCTTGCTCTTATAGAATAATTTTTTTGCCATTTCAGAAAAACAACTGAGATTCCATCTCACCCCTGAAAGAAAGGCTATCATCAAGTCAACCAATAAATAACTGGAGGGGTTGTGGGGGGAAAAAGGACTTCTCCACTGTTCATGGGAGTGCAGGCTAGTAAAACCCCTGTGAAAAATCAGTGTGCAAATTTCTCCAAAAAGTAGGTTTGGAAATCCCATTCAAGGCCACTATCTTCCTCTTTGCTACTTTTCCAAGTGAACTGAAAACATCATACCACAGTGATCTATGTGCTCCCATGTTTTTAGCAGCACAATTTGTTATAGCTAAGTCTTGGAAACAAACCAGATGCTCACCAACTGAAGAATGGATGAAAAAGATGTGGTATTTTTATACAAAAGAGCATTACTCAGTTTTAAGAAAGATAAATTCTAGGCTTTTATAGGTAAATGGATGCAAGTAGAGACCATACTCATAGGTGAAAGAAATCAGACTCGGATGTATAAGCATTGTATTATCTCCCTAGTATAAGAAACTAAAATAGTAAAAAATGATCCAAAAGGTACAATAGATACTGTAAAAGGAAAGGAATCTATTCAAAGGGAAGGAACATATATTTGGGATTCTGATCAGGCAACTGAAGACATGAAACCTCAGGTATCCTCTTTCTGTGGCTCGCTCCCCAGGGGCTGAGGCACACCCTGGCAAATAGGAGTACAGATTAGTATATAGATTGTTTTTACAGAACCCGCTGGCATGCACAGGAATCACTGAGCACTCACTGGCCAGGTGCTTCTGTAGATAATGTCCGTGGAGTAAATGTTCAACAGGCCGTAACTTGAGTCATACTGCCTTGCCTTTATTACATGTAAATTTTGGATTCTGTGACCAGTGATTTGGATTTTATTTTATATTTTCAGGGTTTGCTATTAATAATAATTAATGCCCCTCTTGCAGAACACTTCTATTTGTACCTCCACAAATGCAAATTTTCCTCATTCTCCCTACACCCTTTTGGTATACGTAGAAGTTGATTTCCTTTCTCATTGATGGTACCATTTCTTAATATTTAAATTGGATCATCTGTTGCCTCATGAAGCTTTAAATTATTACTTTAAGACTTTCCCACATGATGTACTCTCCTGTCACCTCTATTGGGATCTGTGCCACCGCCCAATATCCTGTCTTCCTGAATACAATGTCTGTTGAGCCTTGTAGTGGAATCTGCATGTCATCCTGAACACCAGAAGTTTCTGAATGCTTACATGAATAAATTTTGTAACATAAAAAAACAAAGGGAAGGAACTATGATGAGGGGAGATACAAGGGAATGAAGGAAGGGAAAAAGATATACTTATGTATATACACAGGATAGGTTGGATAATTTTACTGCTAATTTCTGTTTGCCTATTGAGAGGTACAATTAATGCTTAAATTTGTTTTTCTCTCTGCTTTTCAATTTCACATGTTTTGATCAATTTCAGGTGCTTATATCTGGCAATCTGAACAACTTATTTGAAGGAAACTATATGCAACATAACAACCATTGTTGAACATCTATTATTTTGTTTAGTATAATTCTGTATTATTTCTAATGATTTTACCTATTATCCTCTCTAAAAAATAAAAAGAAAACATAAAAAGTAATGTATGTCTATTCAGCAGTCTTGAAGCATTTTCTGTAGTATATTTTAGCTATGTTGAGAATGCTACATGTTTTTAAAGTATTTTTTTTACTGGCAGGACATATAAGCTGAAAAATATGCATGAAGCTTTACTTCTTTGGGCCTAAGGTTTAAGCTGATAAATTTAAACTTTTAAAGTTTTCTTTGGCTTTTCAGATATGTGGGTGAGTTTTCCTAATTTATATCTCTCTACCCCACATCTGCATTTTCCAATGCCTCGCAGGACAGGAAAAAGTGTTTTGTCGATGCAATCCAAAATACAAATATAGACATTCATTTTACAAAGATTTTCTCCTGATTGTCCATTAAAGCAAAACCTAGCTGTCACTCATAAATGGTTTTGGCCAAGATGAGTAAAATCTTCATAGAATAAAAAACAGGAAAGCATGTAATCAATTGCACTTTACTGAGGTCAAGAAAAAGTAGCTTCCAGGGAGATATTTAGACAGCAAATTGCACATTCATTGCTTTGTAAGTAGACATTTCTCCACTAGTAATCCCAACGTACTCACAGCTGGATGAGAGTCTAACATTCAAAGCTAACAAAAGCCTTCAGGGAAGCATTTATACTAACAGGATCCAAGATTTTTTTCTTGGAAATTCCTTTTTCAAAATACCTTGAAGCATGACCTGAGCTCCGGAACTGGCTAAGTAAGTTCGTGTATATTTAGTGGCACCGATGGTTATATGCAGCTCCTGAAGGCAGGTGTGTCAGGACCAGGCTATCTGTTGAGTAAATTTTTAGAGGTAATGGGAAGAGACAGGTATGTGATCACTGATCACGTTGCTGGCTAAAGTGCTGCATTTCTGCTACTTGATTGTGTTTGAGGGACTCTAAGTTATGCTGGGCCAAGTTTGCAGCTGTTGTGTGACTGCTCTGTTACCTCCTCGCACTCTGTCAGAAATGTTCATCTGAGGACTATGCAAAGTCTCCATGGACTCTCAGGTGAGCTTTTCATATGTGGCCTCCTTGCAAATCTGACAGCTCTCAAACCCATGAACAGTGCTCAGGGGAGGACTAAGAAATGAATAAAACATACCCACATAGACCTAGTGACCTCACTCCCTGTCACGGTTTAGATAGAAAATTCCCTCCCCATCTCATGTGTGGAGGTGAGGTGTTTAAAACCTAACTGGATCATGGAGGCTTTGTACTCATCAGTGGTTTTTTAAAGAAAATAAAAATAGTAAAACAAAAGAGAGAGAGAGAGAGAGAGAGAGAGAGAGACAGACAGACAGACAGACAGACAGACATTAGAAATGATACAGAATTTCACTAAACAAAATGACAAGAATTCAACAGTGGTTGTTATTTTGCATATTGTGGTGTTCAAATTAGTTGTTCAGAATATTATAATTATTATTATTATTTTTTTGGCGGAACCAGGGATTGAACTCAGACCCTTGCCCTTGCCAGGGAAGCGCTTATTCCACTGAGCCATGTCCCCAGCTCCAGAATATTATATATAAACTTGCAAAATTGCTCAAAAAATTAAAAAGAAGAGAGGAAATAAATTGGAAGGGTGAATTGTCCCCAGCTCCTTTTTTTTGTCTCCTGACCTCCTCATTACTAGGAATTGAGAGACTTTCCTTTAATGCTCTTTTATGATGTTGTTTCAGCCGTGGTGGCAGCCAACTGTAGACTGAACCATGATGCAAGATAAACCTCTTACCTTTTCAATCCTGGGTGTCTAATTTTTCTTCAGAGGCAGAAAAAAGTGACTAAGACATGAAATTGGTAACAGAGAAGTAGGATCTTTGCAGTGATGGTACCTGACCAATTGGCACTATGCTACTTTTCCGAAATGCTGTCCGAAAGTTTTCTTTTGAGGGATGGTGAGATATCTCAGTGCACTAAGTGCCTGCTTTGGAAAGCACAGAGACCAGGGTTCGATCCACGATCCTGCATGCTGCACCTGCCCAACCCCTGGGGCGTGCTGAGCCAACCATCAAGTCTTGGCACAAACCTGTAATCCCAGTGCTAGGAGTCTAAGCTGTGTAGTGAGACCCTGTACCAAATACATAAATGAAAAAACAAAGTTTTCTTCCTAGGAACTGCCATTTTCTCATCAATGATGTGACAAAGCCAGTACAAACATGGACACACACACACACACACACACACACATACACACACACACCATCCAATTTGTAATTAAATCTAAAATAATCTTATTTTACACTTAGTGTTCTTCTGTCTTTGTGTTTCCTAGGACTCCAATTGGATGGTAACACAGGAGTCTCTTCTATCTATGACTGCTTGTTTTGCCACTATCTGGGAAGCAAATTAACCTTCATTTATTCTACTACTCATAGATAGGCTAAGTCAAGCACTGATATGCTCTTGGTGCTTACAGAATTCCTGAGTTTAGCAGTTGTGAATACAGATAGTTGGCCTGTATCAATCTTTTGAATCTCACTTCCTTAATCATTTTAACTCTGTGACTTTGAATTCCCACCTCCACACCACCCTTCACCATTGTTGAGAAGGTTACATAGGAAAATGCATGATGTTCTACTTGGTGTATAGCAGGAATTCTTTTGCTCCCAGAATGGCCTTCCCCTTGTACCTGATCATTTGCTTTGTCAGTGTGTTGTTTAAGTGTCACTTTTTCAATAAGGAATTGCTATACCTAATAAAAATTCATGTCGTTACCCAGGCTAGAAGATATCATAACATCCATTTATCCTTTAATCTCAAAGTTAAACTTGTTTTCTACATTTTTACATTAGAAGGAACTGATATTCATGGAAAGGTGTATCTGGTACATTCATATAGCTGAAAATTATGTACTTCACAATCAAAAAAGAAAAGTAAAAGAAAAAATATTATAACCAGTGCTCAAGTACTACTCAGAACTAGAGGAAAAAGGTTGCTATATGTTGGTTCTTAAAAATTTATCCAAAGGCCAATGTATTGAAGGATTGGTCTGCAGTCCAGACTACCAGTAGGAGGTGGTGGGATTTTTAAGAAACAGAGCCTATTTGGGTTATAAAGGAGTGCACTGGAAAGGGATATAAGGACCACAGCTTGTTTATGACTGTCTCTCACCTGCCTTGAAGAGAGCAGCATCACACTCTCCCTTCATGATGTACTGCTTTGCTACAAGCCCAAAGGCACATGGGTCAAACCAGCATGCACTGAGCCATCCTAGGCTATGAAGCCAAAAAGTCTTCCTATTTTTAAGTTGATTTACTCATGTATTTGTTACAACCATGTAAGGCCAACTAACACAAATGTTTAACTTTTAAGTTTTATCTCACTTCTTACTGAAGGGAGTATGTTGTATGTTTTAAAGAATTTTTAAAATTCCTAGATTACTTTTAAATAAAATAAAGCTTAACTTCTGTGCTCTGCTGTGACTTAAACATATGCTCTAAATTTCATGTATTGGAATCTAGACTGGTAGGTTGATTAGTGAAGGTTGATTAGTCGTTAAAAGAGTGGTTTTGTTACAAAACTAAACTCTCTGTATTGATGTTTGGTCTGTCTCAATGTGAAGCCTTGCGCTATATCAGAACTCCAGAGTGACCCACCAATAAGAACCTCACCACATGTGTTTACTGTCTCTTTAACTTTCCAACCTCTGGAATGGTTACTCAAAATGGTTCTCTTTAGCTTATAAATCCCCAGTCTATGATAGTCTCTCAGTTAAAGTAACAGCAAATGGACTAATATATTCTCAATACAAAGCTGAAGTATAGAGTAGAGGCTCCCAAGAAAAGGTCACATCATGTCACAAGACTTGTGCTTTCATTTTCTTTTTCATGTTTCTTATATGATTACTTTTTCCTAGATCACCAGCCAGCCTTGTATGCAATGTTGGAGTAACATAATATGTATATTTAGTGCTGATGTTATCAAATAACAAAAGCTTAAATTTTTTAGGGAAATCTTTGTTCTCTGTACTTCACATTATGTTCTCAAAAAGGAAAACATGGGTATTATGACTTTAGTTGGACCAAAAAAGGTCCATTTGATTTTTGGGTGATGCTATTGTCTGACATGTTGTGACCTTTGTCAACCTCCAGGTGTCTTTCGTGTTTGATCTTTCTATCTCTGTCATAGCATACAAAGCCAAGAAGACACACAACACAAACTCATCCAAGGAAAACAAACAGATGAATAAAATGGTTACTACTCCTGTGAAAAGTATGGATGGAATAAAATATTAGCTTCTGAGAAATCTATGTCAAGATTTACATTAACAAAACATTAACATGAAAAACAAACTTGTAAGAGATAATTTAATATTTCGGACTGTAGTTGATGTGTTAGAAAATCAGAGGAAAATCTTCAGTACTTATTTTTGGAAGTTTTCAGGGGAGCTGATAAGAATATGACAGAATTCTTTGTGAAGTCTCTGAAATGATGGTGTTGGAGATAACATTTTTAAGTGTAGGAAGAATTTATTAGATCAACTAGGGAAAGTAAATCTAAGATTATTATTCATGATTACGTTCTTCATCATCAGATAATTTCATGATGAAAGAATTTGGTTAGTTAAATAAATCTATTGCTTAGTCAAGAAATTCAGGAGTTTTGGAAATAGGTCATGGGTAGAATTGAGAAACTTGAGAATTTCAAAAGAAGTTGTCTTTTAATAATGAAGTGTCACAGAAGGAATATGGGAATGTGAATATATTATGAAAACTAGTATTAAGCATTTTAGCACGTTCATTTACATTGATTTGTTTTGTCTACTTACTTTTGGGGTACTTATACTTAGCAAATGGGAAGCTATATTTATTTTGATTTAATATTCATTTCAAACTGTGTGGTTAAGAGCATGATTATTAATACAAGTGTTTAGAGTTGAAGCTGAAAATAAAGGACAGGTTATTTGCTCAAACATTAGTCAAGAATCATTTTTGATGACCTGATATTGTATAGTAAGAAGCTTCCATGGAAACATAGCAAGATGACTCACCCTGCATTGACTAAACAAAATGCCTGTCCTCAAGGTGAACATTTTTTTTCATTCCTAAGGGGACATTCACATAAGTAGAAAAGTAGAGAAGTGGGGCATGCAATTCTGTTCTCTGAAGATGCAGGGCAGCACAAAAAACTTCACCACAGAAATGAAACTTGAGCTTTTTAAAGTTTTTTTTTAAAGAGAACAAAAAATAGTAAAACAAAAAAAGCATTAGAAATGATACAGAATGTCACTAAACAAAATGATGGGAATTCAACAATGGTTGTTATATTGCATATTGTTGTCTTCAAATTTGTTGTTTGGATTACCAGATATAAGCATGCAAAATTGGTCCAAAAATGAAAAGGAAAAAATTTAAGCAATAAAGAGGCATTTCAATAGACCAGTAGAAATCAGCAGTACAATTAGAGAACAATAAGTCAATCTTTTTAGAACACAGAAAGCCATTGCTGATGGAATAGTCTTAGAGAACCGCGCTTCTCAAATTGAATTATTTTCTGTTGATGATGTTGCTGGACATTGAACCCAGAGTTTAAGATATGCTAGGCAAGCACTGTACCACTGAGTCACATCCCAACCCAGTGTTTCTTAAATTTTGATGAGCATAAGAA
Source organism: Octomys mimax (assembly GCA_002564305.1). NCBI lineage: Eukaryota > Metazoa > Chordata > Mammalia > Rodentia > Octodontidae > Octomys > Octomys mimax. The sequence continues at coordinate 9,766 of NDGM011026789.1, forward strand.
TCACTTGCATTTGGGTTGTTTCCAGATTTAGCTATGACAAATGATGCTTCTATAAACATGCATGCTAATATATCACCATGGTGTGAGGTTTTCAGTTCTTCTGGACAAATATCCAGAAAGGGAATATCTGGCTTGAATGGGATCTCCAATTGTAGCTTTTTAAAGAATATCCACACTGATTTCCACACTGGTTGTACCAGTCTGCATTACCACTAACAGTGGAGAATGTTTTCTTCTACCCCACAGCCCCTCCAGCAATCCTTACTGGCTGAATTCATGATGTTGGCCATTCTTCCTAGGGTGAGATGGAATCTCAGTGTTATTTTAATTTGTGTTTCTCAAATGATGAGTGTTGCCAAACATTTTTTTCATGTATTTATTTGCGATTTGTATTTGTTCACATGAGAAGTGTGTATTAATTTCAGATGCTTATGTTTTGAGTCTGAATTTTAAAAGCCTGATTATTTAGACATAATATTTTTATACAGTGGAGTATTACTCAGCTATAAAGAAAGGTAACCTCAAGGTTTTCATAGGTAAATGTGTGCGAGTAGAAACCATACTCACAAGTGAAATAAATCAGATCTGCATGTGAAAACACATTGTTTTACTAGTGTGAGAAATTCAAAGAGTAAACTAAACCTGAAAGGTACAGTAGATTTTGTGAAAGGAAAAAAACTGCTATAAAGGAAAGAACAACTGGTATGGGGGAAAGGAGAAAAGAAAGAAGGAAGGGAAAAATACAGAGAGACATACATCAGCTAGCTAAGATAATTGTAATACTAATTTATATTGGTTTGTTGAAAGGAACAGTTAATGTCTAATTGTTTTATCAATTGTGAGTGCCTATATCTGGTAATCTTAGCAATTACTTTGAAGATAAGAATATCTAATATAAGGCTGGCAAGATATTAGCTCAGTGGACTATGTGCCTCATTAAGCAGGCTCAGCGAGCTGGGTTCCATCCCCTGCACCAAGTGCTGAGATGACCCTGCCCCTGGCATGACCGAGTCTAGGCATGGTGGTGCATGCCTATAATCCCAGCTCTGGGAAGGCTGGAAACAGAAGAGTCACTGTGAGTCTGCAATGCATAGTGAGACCGTGTACCAAATACATTAATAAAGAAATAAAAGAAGTAATTAGAATATACAAAATTACAACTATTGTTAATTTCCTATTATCTTGTTTTGGAATTCTGTAGTGATTTTATTCTTTTTGTTTTGTTTTGTTTTTTAAGAAACACTCGGGCAGGGGAGATGGCTCAGTAGAATAAGTGCTTGCCTGGCAAGTGCAAGGGCTTGAGTTCAATCCCCGGTTCCGCCAAAAAAATAAATAAAGAAAAAAAGAAAAAGAAAAAAGAAACACTTGCAGATATAGTAAAAAAACAAACAAACAAACAAAAAAACTGGTTCAGTGTCAGATTCTGCCACGGAGTCTGAGATTATGGATTTCTGATGCTGTCCTAGGTGATACGGATGCTCTCTGTTTTGTGAACCTGCCTGGACTGGCAAGGCACTTAACCCAGTGGTAAATCTGAAAACTTCTCAGAAAGTTTCAGCCAGGGGTCTACATACTTTAGATATCTCAGTAAGGACAGAGCCCCACAGAAAGTTAAAATATAAGTTTTGAGATGAGGGCAAATTCACTAAAAGTGGTATAGAGGAAGGAGGGAAACCAAACGAGAATAACACTTTTAGGCCCTGCCCAACAGTTCACTGGATTAAAGCACCTGCAAGCAGGCACAAAATTGAGACTGGGAGTGGTGGCACACACCTGTAATCCTAGCTCTTGGGAGGCTGTAAACAGGTGGATCACTACGAGTCTGATCTAATAGTGAGCCCCTGAACACCCTGCAGACCCTTCCCTAAAATAAAAAAAGAGTAACACTTTCAAGATTAAAGACAGAGTATTTTACAATGTAAAATTAAATCATGTAAATTGTTCTAGCAAGTTCTGATTTGGAAAACGAAAATGTTCATTGAATCTAGCAAGTATGTCATCATTGCGGTCTCCTCCGTAGTAGCTCCCTCCTGTTCAGTGCTCTTGAAATGAACTGTTCATTGTGGTGATGATTAGCCATTTCTAGCTCCTTGGTTTTTAAAATGTGGTATTAATCAAGGTGCAGGTATAAAACTTGTACTGGAGTCTGAAGAAAAACTACATGAAAAGTGATCAAGTAAATTTCTGTGGTTTTTTATATAGTTTACATGCTACAATTATATCCTTTTGTGTTTATTAATCTACAATACATTGTTAGCTTAATTACATATATTTCTTTGTACTTCTTAAATGTGGCTACTAGAAATAAAGTACACAAGTAGCTCACACTGTGGCTCCTATGAAAATTCCACTGGATCATGCTGAGTTAGGCAGATGAAAAGGAAAGTGGAAGGAAGCAGGAGTGCAAGCAAGCAAGGGTGTGGATACAGTGAAAAGAGGGAAATCCAGGCTCACTGTAGGAATGCAGTTTTGGTAAAAGGGACTTCATATATTAAAATTCATAATAAGATTATTTGGAACACGTAAATATTCCTTTAAATATGGCTTTAAGGGTAGCATAAAACCATTAGCATGGTCTTTTTATCATTATTTCCTGGTAAAATATACTTGGTATTTTGGTTTCCTTCATCTATAAGTTCTTTTAAAAGGACCATTAACAATTTTCAAGTGGTTTTACAATGCACTTTTATCTTTAAAATTTGGCCTCCTTTCATGTAACTTTAAGGAAATGATTTGTATTATTGATACTTTTAATGTTTTTTTGAACTTAATACTTTTTCGCTGATTCTTCTATATTCAATATTTGAAAATATTCAACAGACTTTGAAGAATGATTTTAAGAAAAAAAGTTGTCAAGTTTGTCTTTTAATCCCTTAATTGTCTCGTAATCATTAAATCATCTTTTTGTTGTCTACAATAATTATTGATTACTGCCACTTGAAAAAATCTGTCATCATAGTTTTGTCTTTCAAACATGTTCATTTTGATCTCGTATAATAATTATTGCAGTTTGATCTTATTATGTTGTTAAAAGCTATTATTAAATGTACAAAGCAAATTCAGAAAGCTTCATTCATTCAGTACAAGGACTTAATGTTCAGTGGAAAATATAGTTCTGAAGGAAAAATATTGACTAGGAGGAGGGAAAATATTTGGATTAGTTAATAGAAATAGAGTAGTTAAATTAATAAACTGAGGACAAATCTGTAGGCAAGAAAGACACCTCTGATGGAGAAGAGGTGAACAAAATTTCTGGTGCTCAAGGGAATCTGAACACATGGATTTCAAGGTCTTGGTCAAGTTCCACTGGTTGTAATTCTGTTTTCAGGTGCATTAGCACCAGGACACTGTTTTAGCTTCTTGGCACTGTGACAAAGTACCTGAGAAAAACAACTTAAAGGTAAAAACATTATATGCTCGCTTATGATTTCAAAGGCTTCAGCTAATATTCCCTTGCCTTTATTGCTGCTGGGAGGGGTGATGTTGGACGTCATGCAGAGGAGCATGTGGTAGAGCAAAGCAGCTCCACTTAAAGCCAAGAGCAGGCATAGGGAAGGGAGAGAAGCAGGAGCCAAAACCAAATTGGACCCTTCAAGCGAGCAGTCCCAGTGATGTAACTTCTCTCACTAGGCAGTACCACTTAGAGTACGCAATACCTCCCAGTAGTGCCAAAAGGAAGGAGGAAGCTGCTCACACATGAGCTTTTAGAAGATGTCTTAGTTGCTTTCCTTGTTCCTGGGGCTGAATACTCAACATTTGCACATCAAAGAAGGAACGGTTTATTTCACTTTACAATTCGTAGAGGTTTCTTTCCATAATCAGCTGGCTCCAAGGCAGGTTGGCATGGCAAAGGGGCATGGCAGAAGAGCAACAGACCATGACAGAGCAGGCAGAAGGCAGCAAGAAGCAAAGGCATTAGCCAACCCTTTTCCTTTTATCCCGCCTAGGCTATTGCCCTTTCAGGTGGTGCCACACAAACCTAGGGTGGGGCTTCCATTACTCAAACCCAGAATTATGATAAACTAATTAGAGTATTAATCCAATATCACACACCCTTAATCCTGATCAACATATAAATCCACATGCAGACAACCTAGAGCCAGGTGCCTCCAAAAAGCCCCAACTATGACCACAAACGGCATTAGGGGGACCTTTAGGTATAAGTCATACCACAGGGCATTTGAGATCTGAAGCATAGCAATCTCTCTCACTAATAGAATTAAAATGAGAAAACTACTTGAAAATAAACAATAACAGGCTGGAGTGTAATGTGGTATATTGAATTCCTTTTACAGGAAAGTTCTAGAAAGAAGTTTAGAACAGGTAAATGCAGTGAAATAAATGGTGCCATGAGGGGAACTTAAATAGTTCAGAGTCAATTTCAGTCGATATTCCTCAGAGGACTCACAGTTGTTCTTCCTGATTTTGGTGGAATCAATGCAAAGTAAAAGTTACGCAGCTATGAATCCACATTCCCTGGCATCACTATTTAGAAAGACATCTCAAGATGTCAGGGAACACGGACTGGGAAAATAGATGCCCACTGACCTTATGCCTGACCTGAGGGTCACACTGATTTAGACAGTTTGTTTTTTTAAATTGCTCTCAATGCTTACCATTACCCTTGAGCAAGCCATTAAAGCAAGACATTAGGAAGTAGAATGACAAATATAGACTTCTGTCTTTCAATTTATCTTCATAGAGGACTGCTTTAGAAGGATGTTGCTATTCAGGTAACAGGTGAAATCCTTTTTTTTTAATTTTAGGGAAGGGTGTACAGAGTTCTGGGTCTCACTAGTAGATTGGACTCGTAGTGGTCTGCCTGTTTATAGCCTCCCAAGAGCTGGTATTATAAGTGAGCACCGCCATTCCCAGTCTCAATTGTATCTCAGCGCATCCCAGGGGGAGGGACTGGCATGGCAGGCCTGGGGATCAAACCCCTGGCCCCTGCCCTGCTTGTAGGTGCTTTAATCTGCTGAGCTATTTGGCCAGCACATGAAATTCTTTTACTTAGGTTCAACTGCAAGAAAAAGAAAATGAAACCCTATAGAAACAAATTATACTATAGAATATATAAAATGCAAATATATAAGAATCTAGAGCCAAGCATGCAGCTCAGCAGCACAAAGCCTTCCTGGCAAGGGCCGGGCCCTGAGTTAGATCACATACACACATACAGAGAGAGAGAGAGAGAGAGAGAGAGAGAGAGAGAGAGAGAGAGAGAG
>NDGM011026819.1:0-25048 GCA_002564305.1 Octomys mimax
GGTAGGTATTATTACTAGCCCATTCTTTTTCTCTTTCTTTTTTTATGTATTTTAGTACAGGATCTACAGGGTCTCACTACACTTATTGGACTTGTAGTGAACTGCCTGTTTGAAGCCTCCCAAGAGCTGGGATTACAGGCAAGCACCACCATGCTCAGTCTCAATCGCAGTCTCAGTGTGCCTCAGGGGCAGGGCCCACATGGCATGCCATGGATTGAACCCTGGTCCCTGTGTCAGACTAAGCAGGCACTTTAATCCACTGAAAAGGATTATCTATCTGGCCAGGCCTATCCCATTTTTTAAAGACTGAAACTGAGAAACAGATAAAACTTGCCTGGGGCCACACAGTTCCTAAATAGCAGATCTAGACATCAATCTAAATCCATTTGTGGCTATCTGTGTTGGTCCTGGCCTAATCCCTCTTCTGTGCAAGTCCTTTCTCAGTATGTGGCTTTGGCATTCACCCAGGTGCTCAGACCCCAAACCTCAGAATTATCTTTGATTCCCCTCTCTCTTGTCACCCAATATCGAATTCATCTGCAAATCCTAATAGCTTTGCCTTGCCAATCACACTCCCTCTAGAGCCGTCCTCCCAGCCAAAGTCTCCATTATCTCCCCCTCATCTTCTGTATCCACTCCTGTTCCTTTGTGTTCGCTTTGCTCTGTTGCAGCCAAAGCGGTGTTTTCAGACCCTAGTAGTACCCATATGTCATTTTCTCCAGACTCTGCAACAGCTCTTAATCAAACCCAGATACTCTAAAGCCTTCCTATGGCCAGGAGGCTCTCCCTGTCCAGCCAGATTTGTCTCCCTGCACCTTCCCTTGTGGTCCCTGCTCCAGCCATATTGGCTGACATGCTTGCTGTTCCTGAAACATGGAAAGCAAGATCTCTTTGCAAGGTCTTTGCTATGCAGAGTCCTACACCTATAGTCTTCTGCCCAGACTCAGATAATCACAGGACTCTTTTTATTTTAGTCTCTGTTCAAATGTCACCTCTTTAGAGAGGACTTCCCTGATCATCCTGTTCAAGCCTATCACACTCCATTCTCTTTTTCACCTTTAATTATCTTTCATTCTTCCCCCCGCCCCAGGGGCAGAGTTTAAACTTAGGACCTGTGTGTCCAAGGCCAGCACTGGACCACTGAGCCCTTAACCCCCCTTAATTATCTTAATTGCAGTTCACTTTAGCTTAACAGTCTTCTACCTTTTTTAGCCTCAGGACCAGTGGATTTCTTTTTGTGAAACTCAGTTCTTTCATGGGACCAAGGAAAGGGGTGGTTTCAGATTTATATTCTCTCTCTCTCTCTCTCTCTCTCTCTCTCTCTCTCTCTCTCTCTCTCTCTCTGCAGAACCAGGGATTGAACTCAGGCCCTTACGCTTTCTAGGGGGGCGCTTATTCTACTGAGCCATCTCCCTGGCCCCTAGGATTATATTCTCATAAGGCACACACAACTTTAACCCCTCACATGAGCAGCTCACAGCACAGTTCACACTTCCATGAGAATCACGAGGCCAGCTCAGGTGGTGATGGGGGTGAGGGGCTCAAGCTGCAAATACAGATGAGGCCTTACCCCTCCTGGTGTGTGGCTGGTTCCTAACAGGCCAGGGCCAGTCCATGGCCCCTGGGTTGGAACCCCTGCGGTAGTTAATATTTTATTATATTTTATTATTCAGTCATACACTACATAGCAATCTTGTGATTAATAATAGACCACATGTAGAACATGGTCTCATAGGAATATACAGCAGTAGCTCAGCACAGCTGTACCATCAACACTTCCATTCGCAAACAAATTGGTTTGTAAATAAGAGCATTTAACAAAATTATGTTTTTGTTTGCAAACTCTGCATCAGGTGGCAGGCATAACTATGGCCATCTTTCCCACACAAACACAAATGTGGCCATCTTTTCCAAAATTGTAGAACAAATTAAGTTCATGAACTGGGACACACTGTATCATCCAGTGACACTCATATCCTATGATGTTCGTATAATGGTAAAGTTGCTTAGTGGCAAATTTCTCAGAGTGTATCTCTGTAGTTAAGTGATGTATGACTTCATATTTACTTGTTATCTTTCTTTCTGTAGAATGTAAACTTCTAGAAAGCAAGGACTGTTTTATCATCTAGAAATTTCTATCACCTAGAAATTTCCTCTCTCCTGATAGGTGTTGTAATGGCCCCTTTCGTGTTGCTATAATTGAATACCACATATTATTTAATTTATAATGAAAAGAGTTTTATTCATCACAATTTTGAATACTGACAAGTTCATGATTGGTTAGTGACATCTTAGGAGGTTCCTTTTCCAAGTGGAGACTCTACAGTCTTCAAGTGGCACAGGACATCTCATAGGAATCATAGCTCAAGTTCTCTTTGCTTCTTTTATAATGCCAGAGTCCCATGATATTAGGGCCTGATCTTATGGCCTCATTGAATGTTCATTACCTATCAAAGGTCCCACCTCTACTTACTACAGTTGCACTAAGCTCTCATTTTTATAATAGTTTGCAAAGGGGATTAAAATTGAACATAAGGTTTGGTGGGAACATTCAAACCACACCAGTTGTGGGGTATTTGTTGAATGAGTGAAAGAATAAGAATTTGTGTAACAGGTATCAGTACACGCAAGTTCTGCCTGAGTTTGTGTCTTCACCACAGAATGCCAGTGATATAAAACGTATTTGCCAGCACAATGCATGGGAAATCCAGCACACACTCATTTCCTCACTGTAAACTCCCCAAATAAGGCAGAAAGTCTTGCTTAAAGTGAGCAAATGGCCACATTCAGAGCACCAAGACAGGAAACTCATGTTCACGTAGTTGCTAAGCCGTCTGAGTTCGATGACTGCACCTCTATGCTGCTTCCAAAAGGCACTGCAGACCCTTAGTGTTTGCTGATTCCAATTAGAAAAGTCTTTTTGCAGAAGAGCAGCAGGGGGTGTAAGTGCAGACAGGCTGTGCTGCATTTCTGTTTTCCTGTGCTCCTCCCTATACCTCTGAGCTGTTAAAATGCTGCCTGGAACAGTGTTGGCAGGGTGGTGAGAAAGATAAACAAGGTAAGTATCCTTTCTTTACCCAGAGCGTGCTTGTAAAGGGTTTATTGATATCCTTCCTCTGTAAAAATCAAGAGAAAATCTGAATGGCCTTCTCTCCCTGACTATCTAGTCTTGTTCCATTATCTTCTGTTTTCCACTAAAAATCTTTTTCACATGTTCCTCCACATTCTCTATATTTATACTTGCCGTCAGCATTGACATCCCATCAGACCTCAACATAAACCTTCATGCTGAGTGAAACAGTTGGTGTCCTGCCCTACTGGACTCTCTCTTGGCCCAGGGACCTAAGTAAAACTCATCACTTCCTGACAGTTACCAGCCCTGAAGTGGGCTCCACGCATGGGCATCAAACAATGAGTCATTACCTTTTAAAAGAAGAGACAAAGAGGTCAAGATAGCATATTTGAAAATTGCTGCCCCACTTTTGCTAAATTTTTCCACAGCCTCCAGTAACACTTACCAGTGCAGTGGACTGTACTGTCCAGTGTTCCATAGAGCTCTAAGAAAAATCAAGGAAGTTGCCAGGAGTTCAGACAATGGGATCTTCAGAAGTTACAAAAATAATATGTGATAATGAGAAACAATGAGATAAGACAAGCCTATATAGAGAGAAAACTGTCCCTAGAATCCCTGCAGCCTCAAACACCTTCTTTAATGATGACTAGTATGGCCATAGCTGTGAGCTGTCCACTCCAACATCTTGGCCTTCTTCCACGCATCCTGTTTCCAAGCCTCTTCCTGGTCAGGTGTGGCCATGTGACTGACACCTCGCCAGCACCTCGCCATGTGAAAGAAGTGCAGTGTCACTTCCAGGTCTGCCTCATAAAACCTTCCTAAACAAGCTCATATCAAAATCCTCCCTTTGTCTCTCGTTAAGTGGGATGCAGGCGCCTCCTAGGGACCTTGGAAGGCTTGTGTTGGAGATGGCAGCATCTCTATTGGCATGAATCCCCAAATGACTGCATAGAGGAGGCCACCCTGCCAACCTCAATACGGTTACATGAACTAAAAATGAATTTCTGTGGGATTGGAATTATAATGTGTCTTAGTTACTTTTCTTGTTGTTGGGATGAAATATCCAACATGCAAAGTTAAAGGAAAAAAGGTTTATTTAGCTTACAGTTTGTAGAGCTTTTGGTCCGTATTTGTCTGGTTCCAAGGTAGTGTGGCATGGCAGAGAGGCATCACAGAGGAGACAGAGTACAGTGAGCAGAAGATAGCAAAGCAAGTGAGGGACAAGACAAGACTCTTTCTGTCCCTTATATTATATTCAGGGTATAAGTACTGGAGTAGCGTCAAACCAATAAGTGGACTGATTTAGTCATCACACCCCTTCTTAATCCCAGCATTACACACTAGATTTAGCCACCTCTGAAAAGGCCCCACCTGTGATTACATGAGGCTTTGGGGATGCAAAACCCAAACCATAACATAGTGTATTTCCAAGACTACTTGTTACCGCTGTCAGCCTTCCCTAGCTACTACACCACACGTTGTACCTGCTTGTCTATATGCGCATTTCTTCCTTCTACATCTGATTGCCAGCTCCTTGAGAGCAGTGTGTGTGATTCCTCGTCTGTATCTCTGTAAGGCCTCCCTCAAAGAACAGCATAGGACACGCGAGTGGCAAACAGTTGTTGGTCAGAGTTTACTTCCCCCTTGCATTCAAGGGTGAGTTAAAACATGAACACAAACATAAAAAACATAACTTAGTTGTATGAGTTTTTCATTTTGCCTAGAAATCCATCTTGGGTCTGAATCCATCTTAGGTGGGTATCGCAGTTCAGAATTGACATGGTCACTGAAGTGTGACACACATTTTTATTATCCATAAATGGATTATCTTCTGTGACCCAGCTCTTCTATCATCTTGGCACACTCCTCTTGTCAGCAGCTGTATTGTAGGCACTAAGAAGGCCCTGAGCCAAGAGAGCAGCAGAAGTGGGTGGGGTGGCCATAGGGGTGCTCTTATTGTTACCCATGGGATGAGTTGTGACTCCACCATTCAAATGAAATGGTGATTATCTTTTTCACTATTATATGCATCTCCCCAATTATCTACTGTGATGTATATTCAAGAATTGACCATAGAAATATATAAATTGAAACTAGGAAGGGCACTGAATATACTCCATCCTAAGAGCCAAATAAACTTTGCAAAATGAGATTAACTAGTTTGGCATGAGATCTCGTTGAACAAACAAAAGACGTTTAGCTTCCACCAGCTTGCCACAGGTCAGGCAAAGGATGCACAGTAAATATTAAAATCCTCATTATAGAAGGGATGGGTGTTGCCTTGCAGTTCTTGATTGCTGCTAAATAAACTGCCAGCCTCTGTCCTGGATTGCAAGGCAGTGTCCTCAGGGACCCTAGCGCCATCACCTCCCACTTTTCTCCACCATTTAAATACTCAATTTTAAAAAGTGACTGTATAGATAGTGGCTCTCAAACGTTAGCATTCATGAGGCTTGTTAAAACCCAAATTTCTCAGTCCCACCTCCACAGTTGCTGATTCAGCTGGTATGGAAGAAGGCTGAAAATGCGCATGGTGTGCTTGCTGCCCTTGCCTCCAGGCTGGGTTCACACTTTGAGAACCCTTGTCAGAGCTTTGGCAATCCCTCCACATTGGTAATCTTCCCACCTTCATACAGGTGGCAGGGCAACAGTTGTAAGGGTGAAGGATTCCAGTAGCCAGGACTCTGTTCCCATAAAACAAGATCGAGCCTGTGAATGTGTGAGTTCAGGCCAGCTCAGTGAAATGTTGCCTTCTACCATGGAAACTCAGTCTCTCCCTTTGCCACTCATGTTCTGGTTGAGTATCCCTGTCTGAAAACCATGTTGGCACTCAAAAAGTTAGAGTTGAGATGATTTCAGATGCTGAATTTCCAGGTTAAGGATACTCAACCTATGGTTCCTCATTTCCCAAATATTAAAATGAAGAGATTGCGACAGATGAGTGTTTCTTAATTCTGTTGCCCTTCAGAAAAATCTCCTGGGGGAGGTTTTAAGTAATGCTGTTGTTCAGATTGTATCATGCTTGGACACTCCAATATAGTTGCTCTGAAATAGGGCTGAAGGATCAGCATTGCAATGGCGTGGAGGTGATGCCAATATACAGCCAATGGTGTTTTCTAGGTCACTGCCACAGTTAACAGTCTACATTCGCGCCCTTCCTTCCTGAGAAACATCACCTTATCCACCTGTCCCTCTGCCCATCCCCCGAGCCCTCCACCCTCACTTGACTCCTTGCCATGACCCCTCCATGTAGACACCTCGTATTATATTTACTGTGTGACACCAGGTCACTTCATACCTCATTAACTTCCTTTGCTTAATTAGTCAAAGGAGAGTCCCAAACAACTGCAGAAATACATGGAAATTTACTGGTAAATATGTAAACAACAAATTAGGAGCACTTTTAGAACATGCAGAAAATTTTAAACTGTGGAATCAGATGAAGGACTCATTCCTGGCAAGTTATTTCTATTCATTGAATCTCACAAAGGTCAGAAAACTACACATGTCATTTGAGATTGGTTCAAGATTATTGATTCTCCTGGGCTAAAACAAACCCATTTTGTTGTCATCCCTACAGATTCACATGAACTTTCTATTTACAAGTGACTCAGTTGACAGGCCTTCTCTTTCATAAGCAGTCCCTTAGAACAAAATAAGGGCCAAGACAGAGGCAGTAATCTGAGTGTCCTAATGTCCTTGCGATTCTAGTGATAGTGATGAAGGTAGTGCCTTTTCCTCATGAGGTTTAAAGTGTTACCTAAGTTTTCCAGTTTATTTAGCATAAGAAGTACGGATAAACTTGGAATTCCCAAAGGAAAGTGAGGTGTAACCTGAGTTTTATTCTGACTCTACAACTTGAACTAGAAGTGCTAGAAAGTTCTATAAATTCTCTAATGAACTTCATTTCAAGCTATAGTTAGTAGAGCTTTTTCAGTTTAGTTATCACTTTCAGTGAAGATTTTTTAATGGCTTAAATTAAGGGACATTTAGTTAAGGTGAGGGACACAAGGCAATTTAGTAATTTAATTCCACCATGTGGTCTGGACATGAACCCAAGGCCTGGGGACTGGTGTCTTTCTGTTAATTAATTCTCCATGTCAGACATCTGGAAACCCGCCTCTTCTGCCTCATCTGAGTTGACTAATTAATTAAGCTGTGTTTGTAAACAGGCATTTTCTCCCCCAGCACTTTTTTCATCATCTGTTTCTTTAGCCACAAGCTGGTGACCCTATTTAATGGTGAACTACCTAGCCAATAATTCTGTTGTCCTACAGGCTGACGAGGTTTCTTTTGGAGGCTTCCCAGCACTATGCATTGGAATGAGGTAGATAAGGATTTGAATCCAACTGAGCCACTTATTAATTATGTGGCTTCAGGAAAATTACCTTACATGTCAAAATGTCAGTTTCCCATTTTTTGCCTTAAAAAGTCAACAGTGCCCAGCACATCACTGATGCTCTCCAAATACTGGGTATATTTTGCTCATTGAAAGTATCCAGTCCAACTTGTCTTTATGTAGGGAACAGCTAAATTGAAGCCACATCCACACACATTATCACATCTTTTCCACTCTCTCTGAGAGTTCTTTTGACAAGCATTGCCTCTTCATATTTTATACACAATCATTTTTATAAGGTCCAATGGCCAGGCAAGACAGGGTCTGGAGATATTTTCATTCTACTGGCTTTGTTTTAAGACTAGGCATCTCCTTGAACATCAATGGGTGGTGGGGAACTACAGTATAAACACTGGGGAAGACGGGGTGTTCCATAAGAGTTACATAAGCTAGCACCTCATAAAACAAGTGGACATGTACAAATATAAATTAAACACTTTTAAAAAGAAACTGCAGAAGTAACTACTTAGGAAGTGTAGCAGTACCTATTGGAGAAAAGTTGCCTGCTACATGATGGCATGTTGATATTTTTGTTGAATCCCTCAATAACATCTACTGTTCCATGCCCTGTGGTCATGGTGTTAGTAAGTGTTGTAACCCAAAGTTATTAGCAAATTTCAGTAACAGAAGTACTTTACATTTGGACAATTTGATATATGGTCAATTCTCTTAAGTAGCCCTGCAAAATTAGTAGTACTATGTCTTAATCACTTTTCTTATTATTAGGACAAAATACCTGACACTCAAAACTTAAGGAAGAAGAGGTTTATGTTGGTTTATGTTTCAGTCCATAGTTGGCTGGCTCCAAGGCAGGATGGCATAGCAGAGGAGGGCATAGTACAGGAGAGTTGTTCATGGCATGACATGCAAGAAGCAGAAAGAACGAAGGGAGGTGCTGGAGAAGGAGATAAACCCTTCAGGGACACACTCCAGTAACCCATCTCTTCTATCCAGACCTCACTTTACCATAGTAAGTAAGCTCTAAGTCCCCAAAATTTAGTCACTGTCCAAAAGTCTTGCCTTTGTATTCATAAGGTTCTCAGGGGACATCAAGATACAAACCATAGCAAGGTAAGATATAAAGGCATATGTGCTTATACCTCTCACTATTTTGATGATAAAGAGACTTAAATTCACAGAGGTGAAACCATTTACCACCTCCCCAGGGCTTGTCAGTGGCAGGACTAACCTTGAAATCGAGACTTCCAACTCTATATTTGTCACCATTTCAATAGGACTGCAATTAAAAGACATCTGTAGTATACTTATCTGTATTAAAGAGCTCTAAAACTTATGCTATTTTCTTTTAATTCTAGCTGTCTTCCTGCTTCTTATCTCCATCTTTGGCCTTGTCTGAAATGTGCATCCTTTTCTTCTGGTGGGTATAGGTCACTCAACTCCTGTTGCATGGCAACCACCACAGAGCTTGATGACTTTAAGCATCTTTCACTCATCCTTCTTGGGGTTATGCTGTTGGATCTAGGATTAGCAGGGTGGTCTCACAGGGCTTCACTCATCTGGCTGCAATTGTATAGGCTCAATCTAGGCTGAATAATCGAAGTGGCCTCACTCCTGTGTTGGGCGGTCCGTGGTAGTTCTCAGCTGGCCTCATGCTGTGTGTTTGCTTCTCTTCTAGGAGGCTAACCAAGTATTCTCAGTGTTTCCAGGAGCATTCAAGGAGAGCCAGCCTGGTTGTGCTCTCATTCCCATGTCTCTATGCATGTCCCAGTTCTTGATATCCTATTAGTCAAAGCAAGTCATGAAGCCAAACTCAGAGTCAATGTGACAGATGATTGCACAAAGGCATGGACACTAGGATGTGTGATTCATCATGTGCCACTTATGTAACAATGGACCACCAATGGATATAAAAATATTATCCACCTATTTATGAGATAATTGTAAGGATTAAATTTGATAATGTATATGTTTTACTCAGCATAGTGCCTGACAAACATTAAGTGCTTAATACATATTAGCCATTATCGTTCATAGAATCATCGTCTATTGTCAGCTGGCAGGAGGTTTCCCTTTTGAAATCATGTTTCCTTATTTGCTCAACTAACATTTATTTAGTGCCAGCTGGTAGTATTCCCTATGTTAGACATTAGGGACATTAGAAATTGTATCAGTTGGGGTTGTCTAGAGGAATAGAGTCAATAGAATACATACAGACACATGCACCATAGATAGATATGCAGATACAGATACAGATATAGATATAGATCTATGTGTAATGTAAGCGTAGAGCATCAGAGGCAAAGAGGCCACAATGGCTATCTGCACATTACAGAGTCAGATGATCTAGTAGCTACACAGTTCAGCTGCTGGCAGCTACAAACAAGAGGGATCAGGATATAGGACCAGTCTGAGACCAAAGCCCTGAAAATTCCCTTGAGAGTCACTGATGTGAGATTCCATTGGAAGACTGAAAAAATGAGTCTGATGTCCATAAGTGATGGAATACACCTGTTTAAGCAGAATGGAGCTCTTCAAAACAACATAACAACTTCCACCTTTCTGTTCCTTTTATTCCATTCAATCTACAAGCCTATTGATTGATGCCACCATAATTGAAGTGAGTCCAATTATGGACTCACTGCCACACTTATATAACAATGTACAAAATGCAGATTATGTAACAATCTACCACTGAATCTCTCTTTGTTGTGATGGCCTACATGCCAGTCATCTTTGTAAATACCCCCAGACACACCCAGAACTGTGTGTTACAGATCTTCTAGGCTTTTAATAATCCAGTCAAATTGAAATATGGTGTCAAGCTTAATGGTCACAGGAGTATGAAAAATAATATCAGTCCTTGTCATTAAATATCTTATAGTCTAGTGGAAAAGACCAGACACATAAACAATGAAATGTAACACACCATGACAGGTTCAGTGATTTAAGTATGAATAGGTATTTTGGAATTGCCAAGGAAGGATAACTCACCCTTTAATACAGCATAAGGGGTGGTAAGCAAAAACTTCTTGGTGTATTCTACTGAGCTGTCTTCTAAGTCTCAAGTGAAAGTTATCCAGAATACCATGGATTTAAAACAGCACTCCAGCATGAGTAAAGGCATTCAAGTAAGAAAAAGACAAAGCATATTATGTTATTATCAAATAAAATGAAAGGCCAAAGAGATGGGCCAAGAAGAAACAAAGGCAGAAAGGCAAAAACTAGGAGAAGGGTAGAAAGGGGAACAGGGAGAGAACAAAAAGGAGAAGAAGCAGGAGGAGAAAAGAAGCAAAGAGGGAAAGAGGAGAGGGACAGGAAGAAAGGGGGCAAGCAAGGAAAGCAAAGGAGACAAGAAGAGGGACAATGTGTTCTTCTCCAAGGAGGTTAATACAATCTGTAGTTGAGAGAGACAGACTTTGAGAGGGATAAGGGTGAGGTTAGGTCTGCAGTTTAGAGAAGTCAACCTGTAGATGCAGTGGAAGGTAAACTTTAGGAAGCTAAGTGGAGAAATGGGGAAAACAAAAGTAGCGCCCAAATCAAGGCAAGAAAAAGATGTGTCTGTGAATGGAGGCCAGGGCGAGATCCTTCCCTGCTATTTCCAACCTCAAAAGCTGAAAATGCCTTTCTTTGAGACATGAAATGACCTTAGACACCTAGTTTGGGATAGTAAAGTCTATCGAGGGAAAACTGTGAGTGCCATTGTCCGGGAGTTTGTAGTCCTATCTTGATGTCTTGGTGAAAGGTGAGAAAACTGTTCCAGGAACCTAAGAAGGTGACTTAGGGAGAATTTTCAGTACCTTCTTTCCAAATCTTTTTCTTGCCTCTGTGGTCTAGTCTTCTGAGATCGTAAGATATTTTTAGTAATTTTGACCTCTTATATTTACATTCTTTTAGCAACTCAGTGATTTGATATGTCTTTTCCATGTTCATGCCTTGACGCTTTTCATATAAACTCACAACCTGTGTCTTGGATTTCCTGGACGATCACACTTTAAATGATAATGCTTCATTGCCCCAGAAGACACGTTCGTAATTAGCGATGTTTACATTCAGATGCATGGTCTGGAAACCAGTGTCATTATACTTCTGCACTATGTCCCTTCTCCAAAGTGCTTTCCATTACTTTCTGTTTGACACTTTAGCATGAACACCCTGCAGTGATAAAAACAGCTTTCTGCAGAGTCATCTGATGAGGTCCTGCTCCAGTCCTGCTACTTTTTCTAGCTCTTAAAAATTTGCATGAGAGCCTAATTTTGCTTTCTTGGCTGGTTTATTAAATGCGTGACAATGGGCATTGCTTTTCATTAGTGCCTTAAGATATATGTTATAGAATTGCTAGTCCATTGATTCTAAGATATATGGGCAGATTTGTGTGTATCATTACCAAGACCCTTTTCTTGAAATCTATTGCAAACATTTGAAATTCAGAGAAGGACCATGAAGAAAGGTGTGATGAAATGAGTCAGGGATCCAAGGGCGGAGCAAGTAGGGGAATCAGTTCAGTCAGCATCCTTTAAAGAGTAGCATAATCACTCCTGGCTCCAGGGGTCCCCTACAATAAATCAATGCCTTCTGGATGGTGGCACACAGAGCTGCTAGGGAGAGCAGGATATATGGATCACAGTGGATACACTGAGCATTTGCATTACACATTTTAGAATGCTCTCTGCATTCCATGTGCCTTATATAGAGAAGAATGGTAAAAATTAAACCCTTTGGTGTCAGACTGCTGAGGCTTAAGTCTTCTTTCTGCCACTTGCTTGAGTCAGAGAACCCTAAAGGTCTTATGAAAATTTCTGGTTATGAGCTCTTAATCCTGCATAAGGATTCACAGAAGGGGTGCATGGAGAGCTGAAGGAGAGATGGGAGGCATGCAAGTGACTGGGTCTGGCAGCAGGGCTTGGCATGTGGGCCGGGCAGAGGGAGATGCCAAACAGCCTGCTGAGTGAGACTGGCTGCAACTGTAGATCCTGTGATTGTCCAGGCAAGCCCTGCAGTACTTGGGGCCAGGCAGAAGCTGCAGCCATAGGTTACTGTCTGTACCACAGGGACTCTAGCTAGATGACCTCATCTAAGCCCAGAACTCTGCAAGCTGCACGGCACGTCTCCTGTTACTCCTTCTATTGACCCCAAAGAGGAGGCACTTGCTTAGGAATAGCCATGGAATATGCCTCTCACTGGTGGGACCCAACTTATTTCTTAGCTCCTGAGACATTCATAGAAAGTTGAGGGTGGTAAATACCACTACTAGCAACATAACTACTATCCTTTACCCAGGATTCAGCATGTTCCAGGGATTCTGCAAGCACTTTATGAATGCTATTTCATTTAATTTTCACCAAAACCCCATGAAGTAGTTATTATCTGTTGCTATTTATAGATGAGATAAGCAGTGCATTGTGAAGGCTGTTTTGATTCTAAAGAATAGACACCCAACAAGAATTGGCTTAAGCAAAAGACCAATGTGTCCTAAGGACACTGGATTCTCTCAACAGAATCCCTAACAGGACTGGCACTGAACCTGCAAAAGGGCTATAAAAGAGAATGTTGATGCTCTTATATAACTCATTCCCACTCTCACTTGTAGTTACTTCTCAGTGGCCACTGGCTTCATTCTTCTTTCTCTACTTGGGCAAGTTTCTCGAGAGCTACAAAGCACATTTGTCCAGAGCTCCTGAGTCTTAAAAGTAGCAGCTTGTGATACTGAAATGACATAAACCTAACCCTTTCTTACCCCTGAAACCAGAAATCCCAAGGATGTGAGCCATACAGTCAGGTGCCCACCTCAGCCACTTCACCTATGACTGAGTTCAGAGTGGAGCAGGAAATAGAACAGATCTTGTGGTGACTTCTATGGGACCATGTGATTAAACTGAGAAGATAAGTTCTTTAGAAAAGGAAGCCTTGAACTAAGAGGGTGAGGGAGAGAAAGCAAATTAAAAGAAAGCTGCACACAATGGGTAGGCAGTGACAACAAAGAATTTCACAGTTTAGGCACTTTGCTCAAGTCACACACAGCCAATAGTGACAAAGGCAAAGCTCAGATTAGGGCTTTCGGGCTTCAAAGCCTATTTTCTTAACTAACATGACAAATCAGAATAGAATAAGTAAAGAGAATGGATGAATGAATGAATGACTGAATACATGAATACAAGCACAGATCTTGATAAGGCAGTGCTCTAATCCAAAAAAATTTAAAAAAAAAATCACAGATTAGGATAGTGTGACACTGCACACATTTGTTCTAAGATTACAACTGTCATTTGAGGTTAAAGGTGCAAAGTAATGACAAGGTAGCCTGATGGCAAACAGTGTTTATGAAGCCTGTGGCCCAGCCCCAGAGAAGATTATAGCAGCACCCTGCAGTCCATCCTTTGCCTCCCAGTCAGCCCGCCAGCATCCCTGCTGAGCTATGTTCTAGAGTGAGTCAAGGCCTTGGGCCAGGTGCCTGTTGTCCACAGCCAAATGCTGGAGGAGGAGATGGGTGCAGAGGGAGTGGAATTAGGCATGGTTCTGGGTGGAAGAGGCCCTGCATCTCCTAGAAGATGACCTGGGACTCAGTTTAGGGATTGTAGAGGAGGGTCCTTTTCAGGAAAGAGGTACATGGGGTGGGGGGAAGGCAGAACTTTGTTCTCTGTTGGACTCCTATCAGTCCCACAGTTGTGATGATTGGCTTTCTCCGGATGGTGCATTGGGGGAGGTGCGCTGGGGGAGGTTTTGACCCCTTGAACCAGGAAAGCCTCGACTACTTCAGGAAAACATGTTGAATCTCTCAGCCCATTTAAGATTGTACATCAAACTATTTACAGAATGCTCTGACAAAAAGGAATTAAGCTCCTTCTAAAATACATATTTGGGGGCCAGGGAGATACCTCAGTAGAATAAGCATTTGCCTGGTAAATGCAGGGGGCTGAGTTCAATCCCCAGTTCTGCAAAAAAATTAAATAAATAAATACGTATTTGGTCCCTGGGAAGGACTTATGGAGCAGTAGCACTGGGCTTAATAGGATGCCTTGGATGGAAAGCCTTTGGCAAATCCAAATGGAAGTAGTATTTTTATTCTTGAGATTTCTGGGTTTTTAATTTACACTTTAAGGAAAACAAAAGAACTGTGAGTAATTTACCTTGACATTTTGAATTATATTGTGGTATAAGTTTGGGAAGTTGGAGTTTGTTAATATTTCTCTCTCACCACAAGAAAAAAGAAGTGTTTCTAGAGGAAACTTAGGTACAGAAAGGATTGTGCTGATATTTTTAATAGTAATAGTAACAATGTAGAAGAAACGGATGAAAGTAGCAGATATTTGTGTAAAAGTAGTATGAGCAAGGCTTGGAAGGTTACATAACTCACCAAAGCTCACACAACTTGTCACTACTCTGTGTTTTAGTGCCATTTGTTACCATTCTGCCTGTCTGGCTCCATCATATACTTCAGCTGCCACTTGCCAGGAACTCTTTGGGTACAACCATCAAGGTTTCTATAAAGTTGGGTAAGGATGAGAAATGGTGGGGGTGAGACAGGCTCTTGTACTCTCTCAGACCACAGCAGAGTTGTGAAGAGAAAGGAGAAGTAGAGGCTTCTAAAATCAAATAGGTCAGAAATAAAATCTTGGTCCCGCCATGAGCCTTAAGCACTTCAGTCTACACTGAGGGCAGCTAACAATGTCTACCTCTTAGGGAGCTAGTGATAATGGAATGATATAACTTCAAGAACTGCCTGGCGCCAAGCCTGGTTCATTATATCACACCTCTGTTGGGGGTGTTATCTGAAGTGACCATAACTGTGGTCTGGTGCTGAAGAAATTAACAACTTTCATTCTTGACACCTGATCCTTTCCCCACCTGCTCTGCTTCCTAATTCAGAGCAGGAGATACAGAAAGAGGGTGTGTAAAAAGCAAGGATCACCCACAGGGTGATGTCTGGATGCAACAGTGAATGTGTACACTCCTGAGAGCTCTGGGCTCATCTAGAGAGGCAGGAGTCAGTCAGGGCTGGCATCTGAGTCCCGGGGTGACAGAGATGTCTCTGTGTCACTGGGAAAGAGACACAAGGTCCAGGCAAGAATAGCTAGATGGGCCTCCCTTGGGCATATCAGAGCTACCAGTCCCCAGCTTAGAGGCAGGGAAGCAAGAATAGGCCAGAGGCAGTCATGGATCTAATTTGAATATGAAAATTAATGTATCTTCAAGAACATTTTTCCAAACTCAAGATTTCTAAATGTAGATGGATGTCTCTGGGCATGTTAATGATTAGAGGAAGGAGCACCAGGCTATGCCAGTGGCTTTGTTAGACAGGCAAAGCACAGATTCTGCCTTTATGCTTGCTGCAGTTCTTGGGGAATAGAGTCCGCACAGAGCAACTTCACATGAAGGCCAAAGGGAAACATAATGAAAAGATGGCTGCGGGGCACGCTTTACCTCCTGCACCCTTTCCATGGAAGGATGCAAGAGTGGGTCTAGCAGAGCCTTGGGGGTGGGGTGTCTGATGTATTTTTTCCTCAGGGACATCCGTCAGCAATTTACTGAGAACACACTTGTATAGGCCGCTATGAGAGGACCAAAGGAGGTAATATAATATGATCCCTCCCCTCAAGGCGCTTGGACACATTCTGCAACTACATTTGCATATTAGAATAAAGCTAACATTTTAACAGGCTGGTTTAAAGGAGAGGGTGGCCCACAAAATTGTTATGGGATATCAAATGATAGCTGCTCTTCCCTCTGGCTGAGGTGATCGAGGACCGTTTGATGGAAGTAATGATGCTGGAGAAGGGTCAAGCAGTGTACAGAATACTCCAGAAACATGGAAAGGGGGTACAGCCCCCAGGCAGGAGAAGGGGCTAAGTGCAAGGGAGACTGCAGAACAGCAGACAGCAAAGTTGTGTCTGGCACACACTGGATACCAAAAGCTAAACGCAAAGGATGTCAGGAAAGACCAACTCTAAAGCAACATTTGGAAAGAAAGATAATTTTTTCCTCTTGGTGTATTACTAGAGATTGAAGCCAGGGTCTTCTCACTGAGTTACTTTTAAATCATTTTTTATTTCCACACAGGGTATCACTTAAATTGATCAGGCTTTGCTTGAACTTACAGTCTGCCTAATTCAACTTCCCAGAGTGCTGAGATTGCAAGTATGGGCCACCATGTCTGTTTGGTAGATTTTTTAAAAAAGTAAAATAATAAAGTAAAGTCTCTATTTAGAAAGACATACTTTGCTTCAAAAGAAAACAAGCAATTTTTTTTTCTATATTTACTGCAGGGTCCATAGGGTCTACAGGGTCTCACTATGTAGATCAGCCTCTTAGTGATTCTCCTGTTTTCAATCTCCCAAGAGCTGGGATTACAAGTGCACACCACCACACCTAGTCTCAATCCCCATCTCAGGGCGCATGAGGGGCGGGGCCAGCATGGCACACCGGGGATCGAACCCTGGCTGCTGCACTCTTCCTAAGCAGGCACTTTAGTCCACTGAGCTATCAGGCCAGTCCTGCAATTTGTTTTAAATAGAAAAAGAGTCAGAAGATAAATATCAGAGTAGGAGCAGTATTTCCAGCATATCTACTTGGAAAAGGTTACCACACCCCTATGCCAAGAACACATGGCCACTAACAGATAAAAAAGACTCACAACAGCAATCAAGCCTAAGTAAAGGATGTGGTTAGAGAGCAGAAAAGGAAAACGGATGTGGAAAAATGGCTCATGCTCACCGTGACTTAAGGAGATGAAAATCAGAGCGGTGAGGCACCGCATTTCATTCCTCAGATTAGCAAACATTTAATTGCGAGGAAGTCTTGCCAGAGGTGAGGATCTAAGCCAGGAGCACTGTCACACTTTGCTAGTAGTGATTTTAATTGCTGTGAACTTCTGTATACTCATGACATGGAGAACATTGAAACTGCCTATGTGCCCTCTCGCTTTGCTTTTTCGTGACTGGAAACTGATGCCATTGAAATGCCAACATATATATTTTTAGACACCCTAAATATTCATGTATAGGGTTAGGGCTGAGCAAATCAAGTCAAGTTCATCATTACAGGTGACTGCACTGCTATAGAAAAGAGCTAGATGTGGCTGATGAATTGGAAGAAGAAACATTGTGCATTGAAGTGAGAAATGCAAGTGGTAGAGGAATGTGTTTATGTTATGTGTTTGTGATCCATTTAGAGAAACACACACACTTACATATATCCCTTGTTGAATAGAAGTTTTCTGAGTACGTACAGAACATGGATTGCGACACACTAGAAAGTCCACCTGGCTACCAAATATGGGGAGAATGGCTGTAGTAAGATAAATATAGAGAAAAATCAAGTGCTGCCATACACTCAAACTTCTAAAATCCTCAGGATGATGACATGTAGCCAGCACAGAGAAATGGGTGTGTGTCCCATCGGCTTCGGATTTCTGCAGAATTCTGTAATTTGGAGTCTGAAGCAGCACCAACATGTGGCTGGGGACGGTCACTGAATTTGACACCACTTTAAGAGCTAAGTGAATAAAGTATTCAAGTCAGCCTGCCCTGCAGAGACACTGAGCCTATTCCTTCAGCTTGCCCAAGCAAATAACATGTAGCTTTAAATTTTGCATTTTAAAAGTCAGAGGAAGGCTTAAAATAAGCAGCAAGTGTTTTGTGTTAGATACAGATGTCATCTCTAGCAAGAAACAAAAAGGCTCTGATTTTTGAAAAATAACCTTTGACGCCTAAAGAGGCTCTAATAAGTGCTTTTGTTCCAGGATCTTAAAAAATGACTTTCTGTGGCGATGAGAGAGGCAGCCCGGGGAGATGGATGTCCTTTGCTTCTCTGTGCAAGGACTACTGTGGTAACAGTGACTTCCCTGTCCCTTCTCCCTCTCCCAATGACACGTCGCTCTGTGCACGCAGCCACTGGTTATAGCGAAGGGACAAACTCTTGGGCGTTCCGAGAGGAATACAGTCCCTGCAGTCTTTCTTTATGTGTGGACTTTGTCAGGGTGCTGGTCGCTGCCAATTTCCTTGGCGGTAATGAAGGAAATTTGTTAGCAGAAGGACTCCAAAGTCTGACTCCACTGCAGATTTGTCCCTAGAATTTTCCTAAGGAAAGGCTCGTATACCAGGTGCCTCGGAGATGCTGCACACTTGGAAGAAGCTGTTCCTTCAGAGAACCTCCCCCCAATCAGGAGTTCAGTTGATACCAAAGGATCCAAACCAGAAACCCTAAAAAGTAACTCCATGTTTGTTTTTTTTTTTTAGAAAATTAAGCAAAGATTTTTTTTTTCTTCTCTCTTGAGAAAGACGATTTGTGTCCTCAAGAGATTTTTTTAAATGTTAGTGTGACAGATAACTGACTGTTTTATAGACATATTTCTGTTAAATGTGTTTGTGGTAGTGATGTTTGTTTAGTATTTATCGCGAAGGAATTCTGAGTGCTTTACAGATGTTTTCTTCATTATGTTTTAAGGTTTTATTTTTCCTGATCGTATTTTAATCTTGCCTATAAATTCTTCATTCAGGTTTTCCTCACTGGATTTTCCCCAGAGTATCTCCCTGTTAATCTCATTTCCAGCTACCCTTTCCATTTCAGGGATTATGTATTCCCACCGTTTCGGAATCCCAGACAGCTGGTCAAGACAGTTGGTTCATAGTGACAAGTTTCTCTTGCTCTGTTTCCTTTATTGTTGCTTCAAACTTTTCCATTTGTTATACTTCCTTCCCCTTGAAGGAAGACTTACTGGAGACATTCCTCATTGTTCTAGCTTGGGATGTGCCTTTCAGCTTAATTTTAGTTTATCAACGAAGCAACTGCCTTGGTCTAGAAAGAACTTCATGTAGGCAGAGGATGTGGCTCAGTGGTGGAATATTTGTCTAAAATGTGCGAGGGCTGGGGTTCCATCCCAAGTACATAGCAAGAAGAAAAAGAAAAAGAACAGAAAAACACTAAAAAATTGAGATAATTAAACATGTTCTCTAGCATGAGTCCTATTTTTTGGACACTATGAATCTCATATTCCTTTCAGTCTTCCATGAATTTGTTAACTTTCCTTCTCACTACAATCATCCTTGAGGAAACAAGCTTCAAATAAGCAAAGTTTTTGTATAAATAAATCAGATACTGCCCTTCCTTCAGGGAATGGCTACCAAGAACACCTCTTCTATGAGCTCTATTCTGTATGAGTGCTGTAAAGAGCCCTTGATCTGAAGTGATAATAAAATTATGAATTATATACAAGACACCTTAGAAATCCACTCGACTACTCTTACAAATGTGCAAACATTTTTCTCAGAGAGTTTTAGAAATTTGCCTGTGGCCTCTGAAATATTTAGCGATATGTTTGGAATTTAGTTGAAAAATTCACCTAGAAAGTTCTAAAACACCATCAAAGAAGGTAACCAATAGCATAAAATAATGAAAGATTTGATTATTCTGTGAACTGAAAAATATTTAAGAGCTTCCTGAAGGGGCAAGGACAGAAGAAGTCCTGATTTGTGGTGTTCAGCAGTATTATGGTGCCCAGCCAGTTCCACTGATCAAGGACTTGGAGAAGAAATTGCACAATCCAGCTGGCTCTCAAGAGTGACAGAGATCAGTTTGCTGGAGTGAGCAGGTCTTAAGGAGGAGGAAACTGAACTAGTTCAGTGAATAGCGAACTCTTCACCTAAGCCATCATCCTTTGCGCTTCAAGGCCCAGCTTAAAGATAAGGGTCTCAGTGAGGCTTTTCCCGCACTCTTTTGGAAGTCTTCTGGCATCACTTTTGTTCTCAATGCCAGAATGGTTAGTTATATTTTATGCACGAGTAATGAGCAAAGATGTTCTTGACAGTAGATGAGATCTTTCCCTTTGGGACTGTACTTGGAGGACATGGCCATGTCTTGCTCCTTAATTACCAGCGGAGCAGAGCAGCCTAGCGGGGTGAGAGCGCAAGCTGTAGAGTCAGACCTCAAGCTTCAGATTCTGACATTACACTCAATACTCACTTGTTTTGGGATCTTGGGAAAGTTATCCGACCCCTCTGTAGAATGAAACATCAGTTGGGAGTGCCTTACAGGTTTGCTGTGATGGTTAATGGGATTACTAAACAAGTTCAGTTAGCCTTCACTGAATAAATGTCACCTCGTACTGTGCTCTCTAGCACCCAGCCTGGGGCCTGGCACAACAGTGGTGTACAAGGATTGTTGGTTGAACTGAATTGACATGAAACAAAACTGATTCAGCTAGCATGGTAGGAAATTGGGAAAGAGTGTGCTGTAGCTAAGCTGCATGAGCAAATTGTTGAAGAAATAAGAATGGCATATTTAATGAAAAAAAAATCAGAAGATCATGGAATTATAGGATCAGAACTTAGTTTTCCTGCTGTGGACTGATGCACAGAGCAGGGTGGCATCTTCTTGCCCTCCCTTCACCCCATGTGCTAGACACTGTAAGTCTATAAATACAACGCTTGTTGCTGCAATAGTTTTTATAGACTGCTATTGAATGGCATACCTCCTTTCCAGGGCTGAGCAGTTGCTTTCTGAACAATTTGAATGCTAGACTTTAAGCATACTGTTAAATTTCATTCCATTTGGTTCAGTCTAGTATTTGAATTAATTTGTTTCTTCCACACTCAACTCCGCAGTGCGTTCTGTGTTCTATACCGTCTAGCTTCGTGTTGTCTGTGATCTTGTGAGCATGACTTTTATTTTGTTCTCTAAAATGCCATTGGGTCACTTTTAAAAGCAAAGTCCCTTGATATGTCACTAAACACTTCTTTCCAGCTGGCATTGATTCATTAAACAATTTTTCTCTTCTTTTTAGATGTAGGTTTATCTCCTTTCCCAACCTACCAAAATAATCAGTAATCCATGTTATAGTTCATCTTGTTCACAAGAATGTCATGAGAAACTTTGCCAAAGTGTTATGTCTGCAACATCTTTTCCCCACAGACAGAATAAGTCTGTTCAAAAAGATGCTGCAGCTAGTTTGTTGCAATCTGTTCCTGGTTACCCTGTGCTAATTCCTATACTGACAACTTCTCCTGAGTTGAACCAGAGATGCATAATTCAAAACAGTGAGTTTAACCACATCAGGGTAGACAAGAGTTAGTTCGTAGACCTTGACAATCTAGATGAGATAATTGGGCACATCCTGAGGGCAATGAGAGGTTACAGAAATTTTTGACTACAGACTCTGTGACAAAGTTTTATTTTAAGAAAACCACTTGGCAGCGAAGTCCATGACAAGCTCTGGAGAGACCCTTGTGTGAGGTTGGAGGCTTCCTGCAATAATTCCATAATGGGCTACTGAACTGCTCTGGGATATGCTGGTAGTAATGAAGGCAGAAGAAAAAGCCTTAGAACTTAAAGGTAAAAAAAATCACAAGGTACTAGTAAGGGAATCTGAAAAGACTGAAAAACAAACCAAAGGTATGTTAGAGCTTCCTAACCCTTTCCATATTATTCAATGTGCTGAAAATAATACTGGCCACAGTGGTAAAAATGGCTGCTTGGGGATGGAGTTGACTCAATGTCCCCAAGATTCTACCTGTCCCAACTACTAGCAGAGGGCATTTCTATCTCCATAAATTTTCCAAGCCATTTAAAAATTTCTCCTTTAGAAGTAAATAGTAATAGCAATATGAGGAAATATAGACTTAGAACAAAGTCAATCAGTAGCAAAGAGACATCTGAACAGGTGGTCACTGATTTTCTTGACTCATGATTCTTTGAGGCCATGATTGTGCAGA
This sequence comes from Octomys mimax, assembly GCA_002564305.1. Classification (NCBI taxonomy): domain Eukaryota; kingdom Metazoa; phylum Chordata; class Mammalia; order Rodentia; family Octodontidae; genus Octomys; species Octomys mimax. The sequence continues at coordinate 22,136 of NDGM011026819.1, forward strand.
AGCGATGCACATTCAGTAGCAACCATTTTGATCTTTTCCTGGGCTAGTGACGTATGGTGTGATACTCTCTCATGACTCTAGGCATTGGCAATGAGCCACAGATCCCAGACACAAGACCACGATAGTGAATGAGTGATATTTTGTAGTGCGCTGTGTTGATAAGCAATGGTATTCTGTAGGTCACAGTTTATTAAATGTGTTTCAACTTATGCTATGTTCAATTTACAATGAATTTCTGAAGCAGGCTGAGGAATATCTGTGTATCTAAAGGACAGCAAACATTTGATTTGATGCATGATTTTGAGTAAAGAAGCAAAATATTATTTATTTTACAAATATTACACTCCAAACAGAGACGGAGTTATCGCCAGGGAAAGACTATGCAAGCTGCAGGCAAAATAGCCCAGGACATTAAATCACTGCCCACATGATAGCAATGCAATGGAACAAAGGCTGTGAATGTACAAGTTTAATTTAGATGGAAGCCGTGAGCACTGGGATAAGGTGGAGGGAGCACTTGGAAACCTAAGTGTAGACGAAAGGAGAAGCAGCAACAACAAAAGAGTTTAAGTTTTGCACCAATGGGAAATGCCTATTCACTTAAAGTTTTGTGACATAGTGCCAGCATATTGCTTCCTATTGGTTTCTGTAGTAAACTAAGTCATTTTGTAATCCTCACCTGTCCTGTTTCACCTTAGTATACGGAAAATAATGTTTTATGATATTCAGAGATGCTCACTTATAGAAAACTAAAATGAGTTTTTGCTGTCTTCATTAAGCTCAAGAGCAGAGAATGTGATCGTCTAAGATCTTATAGATTCTATCATAAAAATAAAACTGGATGGTTCTTTCGAAGACAATCAAAGCCATATACTTACCTAGTGATTGGCAGCAGGGCCGCCAAGCGTGTGCCATGGCAACACTCAGCATTCACGTTGTTCATGTGAATGCAGCCCCTTGGCCATGTGCTGTGCAGCCTGCGGCCACATGTGGTGGCTCACAGAGAGACCGATCTGAGTCCTGCAGGTGTATATCTTTATTGACTCGGTAGTCCTTACCAGCCCAGCGCTCACTTCCACAAATAAGCTGCGTCTGTATTATTTCATCCCAACTCACCTTTATGTTCCAACCCATACCTATCTGGCTCTCCATTCAGTTCTGCCCTGGACCTCTGGTGTAAGACAGAACATGTCTAGTCAGCTCATTTGCTGCAGTCACTCTGTTGACTTTTCTAACAATATTTTCTGTTCTCTCTGTCATGTTCCTTGTTATGGTTAAGTTAAAAAAGAAAAAGAAAAAAAAAAACCTAACAGCCACACAAAACATAGGAAGCAGGCATCCTCTCAGTACTTGGTTCAATTTTAGCACCTACCATGTAGTGCTGTAAATAGATGTTTATATCTCTGACTTCTTCACCCAACCTGATGGAGTCTAGTGAGGGGCCGGATAGTTCTTCTTTGAGCTACAGAGTTTAGCAGAGTACCCACCACATAGTAGGTCCACATTTTTGCATGGTAAGTGGGTGAGTGATGGAGTGTATTACCTTCTTATTTGGAAGCAGCAGTCTTCCGCTGAGCATATGGTTTAAAAAGCTTTCTTTCCATTATGTACAAAGCTTGCATCTGTTTGCCTTCATTTAAGCACTTCTTGGAAAGATTCGGATGATGCTAAGGAAGGTTCTCATGTCATGGTTGGTGTTTTCTGAATCTTCTGTAAATTTCTGCGCAGGTGGGGAAGTGGAAAGACAAATCCCTACAGATGAAATACTATGTGTGGCCCCGAATGTGCCCTGAGACAGAGGAACAGGAGGATGACCACCTGAGCATTGTGACCCTGGAGGAGGCACCGTTTGTCATTGTGGAAAGTGTGGACCCTCTGAGCGGAACCTGCATGAGGAACACAGTCCCCTGCCAGAAGCGCATCATCTCCGAGTATGTGTAGCACCTTCTCCTTAGGTCTTGGCTGCATGGGAGAGTCACACTGGGCACAACTGTTAGCACCTGGCTAGCCTGGGGCCTGGAGCAGGGAATGAGTTGAGTACCAGGCCCTTCTCACCTGCATTTGAGCTGTGGGACTACTCACCACCTTAAGGTGTGGTGGTGTCTGGTTCTGTCCAAATCACAAGCTATGGAAAATGCTTGCTAACCACCTGACTAACACTCCTTTGGCTTTGCCAGGCCACAGTGACTGGGACCTCAGGTTCACAGAGGTTGAAGTTCCCTATTCATGCTGAAATATGTTTCCTTGGAACAGTATGCCCCCAAACTTTGAGATTTAGAACCATGTTTGGAAACAGATCAGACTTATCTACGCTGTCAGGAGTCAGGGTATTCATTCTCTTTAGTAAGAGAAGGAAGTACTCAGAAGGAAGGATGAGAGGCCTATTGGGTGCTTAAAGTTTTTCTATAGCAGGGTGGAGGTACCAGTTAAACTGTTAAGGTGTGAAAATTCAGTGACCTGAACCTTTAGAATATGCACCCTTTCCACATGTGCATCATACTTCAATGGGACATTAAAAATTGCCTGCAAATGTGGCTTAGAGTAGCAATGTGAGGTCTGATTTCCTTGGTTTGGTGTGAAGGTAGAGGCTCCTTTGAGGTTGGAACTTTAATGATCAAGAGGACTATTTTTTTTCTTGTACAAAGCTTTACTTTTCCCCCTTTCCTTTATATGCCTAGGAATAAAACAGACGAGGAGCCAGGCTACATAAAAAAATGCTGCAAGGGGTTCTGTATAGACATCCTTAAGAAAATCTCTAAATCTGTGAAGTTCACCTATGACCTTTACCTGGTGACCAATGGCAAGCATGGGAAGAAGATCAATGGAACCTGGAATGGTATGATCGGAGAGGTGAGTGTCAGGAAGTAAGGATCATTTCTATTTTTTATTTTGTTTCACTTAAAAACATCTTAA
>NDGM011026820.1:0-12694 GCA_002564305.1 Octomys mimax
AAAAAAAAAAAAAAAGGAAGGACCAGTTTGATGCACATGTTGTCTAAAGCACCCTCTGTTTTTGGTCCTTCTAAGTATACAGAGAAACACTTGGTGTAACTTCCTGAGGCACAGTAGTCCTCCTTGCTGTTGTGAGGGTGCAAACACAGTTCATCCTGCCATACCCTACCCCTCAGTCCTTGCTTGTGTTGAGTCTGCAAAGACCTGGGGTCCTCTCCAGCTGCCCTCCCCAGCCAGCCCCCACAACAGGCTGTGCCCACACCTGTTCAATGGCCATGATGGCCTTGTCTTCAGCACGCTCTGGAGACTGGTACAGCATGGTGCACAGGTGTAGCCGGTTCAAGGCTGTTCTGAGTTTGTCCTGGTAGAGGCCCAGGCTGTCTAGGCTCATGGCCTTCTGCAGGTGTTCCATGGCAGGCTCCAGCCGGTCTTCATCCTCTTCAATGCATGCCATTTCCATGTGCACTTGGCAGCGAAGCATAGTCATGAGGCTGAGAGATGGGCACATGTGCTTGGAAGGCCCAGCCTGGTGGCCCAGCAGGAGGGTAGGGCTGGTGTCCACCCTCCAGCAGGAGCAGCAAATGCCTTGGCCTCCAGGTGCCCCTGGCTTTCTAGCTTCCCTCTGATCCTACCTTGCCTTGTTTTGAGGACCCCCCATGCTAGGCCAGAGGGGCGGCCCTTACAGACTACTAGAGACCTCAGAGCCCAACTGGTGAGTGCTACTAAGCCTGGGCTCAGGACGAGTGACACGTGGCAAGGTGGATGAGACTTTATGTGACTTGAGCTCCAGAGGGAGAGAAACTCATAAAACCATGGTGAGCACAACAGCCCCTCAACCCTGCCCTGGAGAAGCCCTTAGGTCTGAGCAAGTTTTGCATGGAAGAGGGTCATCTCAACCACTGTCCCAAGAAGTGGAACACTCAGAAGACTGCAGAGTAAAGATTTTGGAAGACCTGAGGACAGACAAACTTTCCACCAAAACAGGGAAGTTACACGTAATCTCAGAAAAAACCAGGTCAGGGAAAGTGAGGAATGTTGTGGGGTTGCATGGAGAAACAGAAGCAGAGAAAGCCCATGATGTCAGGGCTCCTGGCTCCTGAAGGAGACAGGCAAGACACCTTGGCAGGCGCCGGAGGGACTCTGGTCAAAGCCAAGTGTGCCTCCAGCTGGAACAGAGTTGCCTTTGCATGGCCTGGGGCTAAGAACAAAAAAGCCAGTGAAAGTAAGAGTGGGCGCCACATGGGGAGAAGTGCAGCACCCAGAGAATGAGCCCACTGTGCCCTGAACCCCACACATAAGATTCTGCCCGAGCTGGGTTCCTGAGAGGAAGGCCAGGTCTGCCAGGAACAGCACACGGAGATGAGCCCTTGAGGGACAGATGCCAGATGCAAAAGCCATGGCCAGCAGACTCACAAAACAGAGTCCACATCCTTCAACAACGAGCTGACAGTCCAGCAAAATGGCTTCACGCTAGTAATTTCCTGTTACTTTTGATTCTAACCCTGATAAACTAGTTCTTACTGGACCACTGTGCCAAACACTACGCCCATAAAACTAGACCAAATACAAAAGGCAGCTAGTCCCAGGCATGGATACCAGGCAAAACAAAACTGTAGCCCCTAAGAGAGGAAAACTCAAGAAAGAGCCAGGGATGGTGGCCAGACAGCCTCCTGGCAGCGACAGAGTAGGTGGAACCCTTGACATGCCCACTGAGCTAGGGAGGTGCAGCACCCGCCCCAGGAGAACTGCAAAGCACAGCCTCATGCGGTCTGCAGAGACGAGGTGTTTGGAGATTGAATCCCAGGGGAGGGGGCCTGGGAAACACCTTGGGCATCCCGAGATGCACCGAGACATGGCGTAAAACAACCCTACATGATAGCGAAACAAGCAGCTCATAACCCAACTGCCAAGTAGAATGAAACCCAACAATTCTCTGAAAAAGGTCACAAAGTCAGCAATTACAGTGTATCACCCATGGCAGTGGCAGTCACTGCTGGGATGGCGGCAGAGGACTGTCATCCATGGTCAGGACACAGGTGGGTCAGAAGTTGGCCTGGCACATAAGTTATGTAAAGCAGATAATACAATATAAATATAATATGCTCCAAAATTGAGGGAGAAGAGAGTACTAATGAGTGAATAAGTAGGGACTCTATACAGAAGTGGAAAGTGAGAGAAAATGGAAAGACTAAATCTAAAAACTACAACTGAAGTAGAAGAAAATGCTACTTGAGTGCGACAGCAGATTGGGGAGAGCTCATGAACTTGAAAATGGATCTGTTGAAATTAACCCATCAGAATAACAGAACAGAAGGTTTTAAAAAATAAGCAGAGAATGGGGTGCTGCAGAACAGTGGGCTCCCCAGGGAGATAGTTCAGCAGTCTAAGCACCTGCCTGGCAACTGCAAGGACCTGGGTTCGATCCCTGGTACTGCATGCTATGCCGACCCCTGAACCCTGTGTGTGCCGAGCTGGCCCCGAAACTGGGTGTGGTGGTGCACACCTGTAACCCCAGCGTCGGGGAGGCTGAGACAAGAGATCACTAGGAGTCCCAGCTGTGTAGCGAGACCCTGTGCCAACTATATAAACAAACAAAAAAAAAATTTTTTTTAAATGACGTAAGTAACCTTACACAGGCTGTGCTAAGTGAAGAAGTGATGGCCCTGGAGAAACCACCTTCCCCCAGAGGCCAGCAGAGGAAACAGAGGAGACTTCTAGAACATGCCGGCAGCCCCAGAGAAAGCCGGGAAGAAGCAACAGTGGAGTGAAAAGGTGGCGCACGCGAGGAGCACGTAATGAGATAATAGGCCGAATCAGAAGTCCGCTACTAGGAAGCTGCACAATCCCACTACGCAGCAGAGACTGTTGTTTCAGGTGAAAAAGCAGGACTCACTCATCTCGGTTGTGTAAAAGGCATGCACTTAAAAATACCCTTTGACTTTCAATCTAAGGACACAAATAAGCCCGGAATTCACTGCCAGAAGTGAGTGTGCCGCACAGCAGTGAGAGCGCAGAGTCGACGTGGCAGCACCGCAGGAAGCTCCGGGAGGCGCCTGCGGGAGCCCTGACCCTGGAGAGTGGAACTCGCAGCTGCGGGAAGAGCCAGGCGCGCATGCAGAGCTGGTCTCTGTACTCTTCCTGTCTTGGTCAGAGTTAGAACTATCACACACACACACACACACACACACAAAGACATAGGAAGTGTGAGCCATTAGGCAAGCGGAGGGACCAGGGGTTCCATTCCCATACCGCCTGCTGCGCGGGCCCTGCCCCCGGGCATGCCCAGCCAGCGAATGAGTCTGGGCGTGGTTACGTGGGCCTGCACTGCCAGCGCTGAGGAGGCTGAAAACAGGAGGATCACTATAAGTCCCTGTACGGGATATATAAAATGAAAAAGAAAAGAGGGGAGGGGAAGGGGAGGGGAGGGAAGGGAAGCGGAGGGGAGGGGAGGGGAGGGGAGGGAAGAGAAGGGAAGGTGTGACCCCGCATGGAAGGAGCCAGCAAGACCCTTGTCGGGAGCAAGCAGTCACCGCTCAACTTTCCACTGTCGAAGACCAAAACACTCCCGTGAAACTAAACAAGACAAAACCGAGCAAAACAGAAGAGAACAAAACAGAACAAACTGGCCTGCTGGCCTAGATAGCTTTGTTGTTGAATTCTAGCAAATATTTAAGGGGACAAAGTTACAAGTGGTCCACAATCTGCTTTGGAAAGTGACTGTAGAGAAACACTTCCCAATGTGTAGAGCCAGCAGAATCCTGGAGTCAAATCTGACACAAACACAAGTTTTGGGCAGGTGTGTCCCAACAGGGAGCAGGAGAGCATCAACAAGCCAATGGAAGAAGCTCCTCACTGGTCCTAAAGGCGATAAGAATGTCCACTGTGACATGCCCAAGAGCAACACAAATTAAAAGAATGGATCATACTAAGTGCTGCAGGGAAGTAACTGGGACTCCAACTGTGGTGTGAGCAGAGATGCAGCTTGGGAAGAACGCCTCTCAAAGCAGCAGTACACTGGCTACATGTCCAGTCCTGCTTTGAGGAGACACTTTCAAGCTCCTTTTCAGTTAATCCCAATCCCTGTCCATGGATAAGAAGAAACAGTTGACTATTCACATCATTACTGATGGAGGCAACATAGTGAAATGTGAACAACGCCAGGCTCAGCGGGTGCTGTGCACCCCACCAACAACGCTCAGGAGGAGGAGTGTGCCCACAGGGACAGGAGCAGTGTGACTTTGTCCCTCTCCAATGGCAGCCCGAGGGTACACACCTGTCCACCTTCTCCAGGACCTCTGCGATGTTGGTCAGCGGCTTGCGCAGGTGGCTCCGCAGGCTGTGCTGCAGGAGAGGCAGGCAGGTGTTCCACTGGGCTGTGCACACCACCTGGATGACCTGTGGGTCGCCCAGGCGGATGGCACGCTGCAGTGCCATGTCCAGTCTCTTTATGATGTCCAGCTGGGCCTGAGGGGGTACATTGAGAGAATCTGTTGTTACGGCTTATACCTAGAGACACCCCAAAGCTACATGTGCACAGACGTGGGACTTATAGGATAACACGTCTAACAGTATGGCTGGATAAGAGTGTGTGACTTCGGCATTAAGAGCGTGTGGTACTAAATTAGTCCAGTGATTGAAGCTGCAATTCTAGGCCTTACTACCCCAGAGGCTGGTGACCTGGGTGGGATAATGCGAAAGGCTGGTCGCTTGCTGCCTGCTGCCTTCTGCTTGCCGGACCATGAACTATTTCTCCTCTGTGATGCCCTGTGTCAGGCCGCCCTGCCCTGGAGGCAGCTGACTATGGACTAAATCCTCTACAGACTGTGAGCTGAAATAAACCTTTTCTCCTCTAACTTTGGGAAGCAACTAAGACATTGTGAAGGTCATTAGACTGGTGCCAGTTATGAGGTCAATCCAATACGGTCTTGGAGGGCTGGTGCTAGCAATTCTGACTGAGTTTGGGGGCTTGAAGACTAGGGTTCAGGGCAGCAGGTGGGCCGGATGTACCCTGAGAACTCAAGACAATGTGCCAAGCCAGGCCCTGAGCCTGTGGGGAGACCATCTCAGTTTGGTTTTTTTTTTCTAAAAGGGAGACATGCTGACAAGACTTAAAAGTGTGCACTTCATCATATACTTCTTTCAGGAGGGGATTCAAAGTCTCTTTGTTATCTAGTTAGCAGAGCAGTATCAGTGACGGTAAACCTATGCACGTGTGCCGCAGTGGGCATGCCAGCCAAGTCGTCCAGCATTGCCCTAGCCGCTGAGCATTAGGCACTGACTGCGGTGTTGGCACTTGGCAATAAATGAGTCTTGCTTTGAGGTTCGGGCACTTGGTCTCTAAAAGGCTTGCCATCACTGGCCTGTGTCCATGGTGCTCACTAGCCAAAGAGCTTCTCCCCTGTTTTGTTCTGTAGTCTCTTCCCACCAGAAAGGCTCCGGTCTGGAATTTCAGGGCCCCAAGCTCTGAGCCTTCCTAAGCCCCACCTGTCCTTTGCAGGACCGCCTCTCCATAGCTGCTTACTTCCAAGCCCTGGGGGTTGCCCTCACACCGCTCCTGGGCCATGGGGTCCAGGGTGCACTGGGAATGCATGAGCCATGCCTGCTAGCACCTAAGGCAAGCCCAGCAGAGCCTCACAGGCCTGCCGCATGTACCCAGCCCCTCTCGAGTTCACCAAGACAGAGGTGCCGTGTGGCGCAGCTCACAGTGCCACACTCACAGGCAGCCTCAACTGTACAATGTGGCACTCCCAAGCCCTTTACTTATAAAAAGGAGAAAACATCCACCAGGCGGTAGTGATTGCTCCTTAGGCAGCGGGTAGGTGTGCGGGCCAGGGAAGTCCCTCCATTGTCTGATGCCCTGCAGTGCAGTTGGGGCTGGCTCCTCCTCCTCCCCCAGGCACAGAGGAGGGGCAGGCACAGGGCTGGTGCAAGGCTCTCCCGGGCTGAGCCCAGGGGCACTGCCGTCGCTGCTGGACTTCATCTGGGGCAGTACATTTTTGTTGTCTTTTAGGAAAACAAAAAGCCTGTGAAGTTCTAACTGAAGAAAAAGCCTGGTGATTTTTGTCAGTGGCGCCTACTCCACTTGGGAGGTAGATAAGAGACTCACATAGCACTCACAGTGTGTAACTCCATTCTTACGAAGGAACCTGCCTGCAGAAGGACCAGATGGAGCACTCTACGGGATGCTCGAGCTCCAGACAGCATGTGAGGAACTAAGAGCAGCACCCTCCTCTCTCAGGCAAGCGTTGCCAGCACTGGGGGATGCGTACACAGCTCTAGACAGGCCCCCGGAGGACATGGCTCAAGGAGACGCATCCTGGATCGCAATGTGTCAGAGAGGCTAAGACGGCCCTGGGGCCTGTGGGGAGCCCTGCCAGGGAGAAGTAGGGCTCCCTCTGGTGCCTCCGTCACTGTGTAAGTTGCAGTGTCCCTACAAGGGCGCCGAGTCTTCACCCCTTCATGGTAAAGAGGCGGAGTCCCAGCTGGCCTGCCCTGCCATCCTGGGTGCCAAGGCAGAGCTCAGCGGATGCAGCGTGGGGTCCAGCCACGGCCTCTGTGCCCTCAAACCTGGCACATACTCAGTGTACCCTTGTCCCTGCCAACCTGCAGAAGAGTGGACTGTGTGTCACGTCTCTTATTTAATGTTTTTACCTCTACAGCTCCTCGGAGGTAGAGTTTAACCTTATTTTCAAGTCCTGCAACTTCTAATTCACACTCCAGACATTCAATTCCAATCAGATTTCCGGGATCCTAGAGATAAGATTTTGCACATAGAGACAGGTTTTTAATTAAAGGAGTCATTTAACTTTAAAGGCCATTTCAAAACATTATGAATGCAGGAAGTCAAAATTCAGCAAACAAAAACCATAAGATAATACAAAAATATATAAGAAAATTTGAAACGTTTCCAAATATAACACAAGTTTGAGTAAGAAGGCTAAAAAGTATTGTCTTTACCTTTTTGATAGATAGGGAAAACTCATTAATTTCAGTAGACTTCAAAGTCTTAAATAATTAAACAACTTCAGATGAACTTGTTCCTATGAGATTTAGCAAAGTGTGTTCATTTTCACTTGAAGTTTTGACTCATGGATTATTAAGAAATGTATAGTTTAGTTTACAAATGTTTAGAATTTTTCTGGTCTATGGTTGATTTCAAATTTAATTCCATGTTGTCAGCGAATAATTTGATTAGAATACTTTTATTTGTATTTTAGACAGGATTATAATCTATCTTGCTCTGTGTATTTGAGAAGAGTGAACATTCCTGTGCTTTGGACACCTTTTATATCTCTCACAGGTTACGTTGACAAAGTTTTTATATCTTTATGATTTTCTTTCTAGCTATTTTATTGATTAATCAGAGCAGAATGCCGAAATGACTGACTTTAATTCTATCTGTTTTTCCTCACCTTTCTATCGATTTTTGTTTCATTTGTTTTAAAATATTGTAGGTATATGAACTTTAAGGATTGGTCTCTCTTCTGACTCTATCANNNNAAAAAAAAAAAAAAAAAAAATCAGACACGCTGTGTAGTGTACACGTAGCCAGTCCAGCTTGTTTTCTGTTACTGTTAGTACTGTATGTTAGTGTGAGCCAGAATATGTGGATTAGTGTGATCATGGCATGTGTATGTCAGCATGAACAGTACACATGTATATTTGTGTTAGCAGGTGGGTGTGTTTTAGCCTGAACATGGGGTAATGTTTAGGGTGAGCATAGCATGTATATAACAGCGTAACGGGGCTCATGGATTAGCGTGGGCACAGCATTCCTCCCTGTCCTCTAACTTCCACTGTATCTCACATTGAAAGTGGGTTTCTTGCAGGCATCTGCTTTTCTCCAATGTGACAATATTTGCCCTTTAATTGGAATATCTGGACATTAATAATTAAAGTGTGTTATGGTTTAGGTCTAGATATGCCCCAAAGCCTCAGGCAGTCATTAGGCCAGGTTTCTAGAGCTTGTGATCCATTCATGGTCTAATGCTGGGATTATGGGTGTGGCTGCTATACCCACTCTGGGGCGGACAGCCTGGATATGATATGGGAGGGGAGAGAGGCTTGCTAGCTGCCCCTGCTGCTGCTCCTCCCTTTGCTCTTTGCTGTTTTCTGCTGCCATGAACTACTGCCCGTTGCCATGTGCCACTCTGCCTTGGAGCCAGCTAATGAAACCCCCACTAACTGTGAGCTAAATAAACCTTTCTTTCCTTAATTTTGGGTGTTGGGTATTTTGTCCCACCAATAACAAAGTGATTCCAATATGATTAGATGCAGTCAACTATACTATAAAGACAGCACAGCATTAATTTTTGTCCCATCTGTTATTGACTGTTCAGCTCACCTTCAGTCTTTAGTTAATTGATCATCTTTCTTGGTTGCATTGTTATCTTCTTTGTTAGTTTACTAGCTGCACCTCTAGTCTAACCAAATGGCTGCTTCGGGGCATAGAGGCCACACTGTCCATCTCAGTCTGCTGTCAAGGGGCATCACTCCACGCACAGCTAGGTGCAACCCTGCAGGTGTGAAAGCTTTCTGCCTGCACCCCGTCATCCCTCCCCTCCTGCCTTTCTCCTACTGTTGTCATACATCCTAGCCCGCCTGTCAAAAAAGTCACAGAACACCCTCCTTGTCTTCGCAATGCTTTTCAGTTCCACTGCACTGTGTAGAGCTGGATCTCTGTGGAAATATCTTTCTCTTGCCTGAATATTTTCTGGAAGTGGAGGTCAAATTCGTTCGGCTTCCGTATATTTTAATAAACTTTTAAAACATTTTTCCTTTTGGTCTTGAAAGATCTTCCTGGGTGGAGAGCTTAAGGTGACTGGCTTTTATTCTTGTGTCTTAAGGAGCTTTGTCTTTTGCTTTTCTTGGTCCCAGCAGGAAGTCTATTGTTATTCTTTAGCTTCCAGTACACAGTATCTTTCTCCCAGCTTTTTTTTTTTTTCCCCAGAACCGAGGATTGAACTCAGGACTCTGCGCTTGTCAAGCAGGCACTTATTCTACTGAGCTATCTCCCCTGCCCCCTTTTCAAAGGATATCAAACTTATCAGATTAGGCCATTATGTCTTCAAATATTTTCCCCGTTTCCTCTTTCTCGTCACTCCTCCGGGGATGCTGCTGCCCATTTATCACTCCGCTGGAAATTACCCTGGCCCTCAGCATTTTTACTTTTTCTGCTAAAATGTCTAATCAGTCTGAAGTTCTATCCAGTTACTTCCATCCAGGACAATGTAGTCTTCATCTCTAGAAGTTCATTTGGGGCATTTCACGTTATCATCTTTGTTTCCGTTTAACAAAAATTCTCCATCTGTGTTTCTACCTTCTTGAACATCCTGGATACAATTATAATAATTATTTTAATGTCTGCTAATGTCATCTTATCATCTCTGTCATTTCTTGGTTGGTTTTGACAAACTGGTTTTTCTCCTTATGAGGGAACAAATTTTTCTACCTTTTTACATGTCTGATAATTTTTTATTGGACGCCAGACATTTCTACCTGGGACTCCAGAATGTTGAGGTTTTCTGTAACAGCAGTTGGAAACGGGGACCACTCCTTGGCCTGAGTGACCTCTGCAGACTGTTCCTTTGTCTCATGTCACCAGAGGTGATTATTTCCCTATCTTAGGGAGTTTCCTCACAGGCATGTGGTCAGCCCTTTCCAGATGACACCAGGTCACTTGCAGAACCCCAGAGCCTGACCCGGTGGTGTGGCTCACTCTTCCCCCGAACTCTGCTCTGTGACCTATAGTTATCTTGTCCCCTCCTGGCGAGCAGTTAGACCATCAGCTTCCACTTGGGATCCCCTTACGTGCTGTACCCCGCAAGCTCCAGGCAGTCAGCCATCAGAGGACTCACCCTGTTTGTTTTTATCCTCTCTAATTTTACCTTCCCTCATTATCTATAGTTCTGTGCCTTGAAAAAAATCACAGTTATGCATATTTTGTTTGCTTTTAGCTGATTCAGATCTGAGGATCTTTTAAAGTATTTATTTATTTAAGTTTTGGTACAGGGTCTTGCTATGTAGCTTGGACTCGTAATGATCTTCCTGTCTCAGCCTCCCCAGTGCTGGGATTACAGGCATGCACCACCACAGCCAGTTTTTGTGGCTGGCTTGGCACAGGACCAGCACAGCATGTAGTACCAGGGATGGAACCCCCGAGGCCTGAGGATCAAGGTGTCTCCTTTATGCCCTCCGACAGGAGCCCACACACTGTCTCATCACTTGTGTGTCGCTTGTACACAACTTCTTCCTTTGAGAAAAGATTCACTTGGATCTGGACACTCGCGTAGATGTGTAGGGAGAGTTAAAGGGCCTCGGAGAAGTTTCCGGCAAAGAAGAAGTTGAGTCTCTGCTAGAGAGAGAGAAGCCAAGAAAACCAGCACTGATCGGGCTGCCTGGCCTGGCTCGCTTCACGCCAAGGCTCGATGTGCTCCCCCCACCCCCAATGAAACACAGAAAGAAGCAAAAGTGGAGAAGGAGCTACAGCACCAACAAGCTCACTGAGTAGGTGGAATACGCACCAGCACCTGGACGCTTGCACACCTGCACAAGCACATGCATTTTATTACTCTCCCACATGATTACACTAAAATGTGCACTACGGCAACAGCAAGCGGAAGCACGGCAACAGCACCCAGCATGTGGAGGCAGACTTTATGCTGATGGGCACTGATTGGGATCATTCCCTAAACATCAGGCCCCGAAGGCCCAGGGAGGGAGGTGCTTATGGAGTCGAAATGGAAGATACAGAGGCAGAGTACTTGGTTGTCTTTGATTGGTCCTTGTAATATGCATCACAGTGACCAGCTATGCACCACAGTAACCAGCTGTTTTTTAGGAGACAAAAGTAACAGGGGCTGGAACTGGAGCTATTACCTGGGCAACCTGCGAATTGAATATACTCACGGGGAGAGGGGTTCACCCTCTGCCACAGTGTCTCTTTTTGCTACCTTGTTCTTGAAGGTGAGACTGTACTATACGTCTCACAAGGTAAGTACCTGGACAACACAAAGAGACCAAAGAAGAGCTTACGTAAAGACATACAGGTGGGGGCCAAGGAGATGGCTCAGCAGCACGAGAGCGTGCCTGGCAAGCACAAGGTCCTGAGTTCAATTCCCATTCCCACAACACAACAAAACAAACAAAAAAGACACAGATGGGCAATGGCCGGATTAGGGATCTCGGAGCTCATCACGTTGTGACAACTCTCAAGGAAGAGCCTCTTTCTTGCCGTGTAGTAAAAGGGGCTGAGAGAGAAGGCCTGCCCAGCATCCAGGCTCAAGGGTCCCTAACTTACTCCAAGAAGGAGGCTATCTATCTCCTTATTGCTCTTCCTTTTCTGATACAGTGAGTCTTCTATTTCCAATAAAATCATTTTGCTTCTCCTTCTGAATTTGTGTCTCTAATTCCTTTATTTAGGTAGACTTTTTATGAGCCCTAGAAGGAAAATCTACCCTCAGAAGATCTAACAGAAGTATGTTTTTGCTTTCTGTTCATAAGATGTCTGAAGTTAAGGCTCAGCCCTGTGAGTCCAATTGCTGCTTCCTCCCTAAAACAGTGGCTTCTTCTTTTGGGATGTTTTTCCATACCTACCCCTAGGAGCTCCCTGGCTCTTGGCCTCCACAGCCATGGGGCCCAGCACTGCAGGGAGATCCAGAGCAGGATCTTCTGGGAGATGGCCAGGGAGAAAGCCTGTGGTATGCTCAGGGCCCATGGGGCAAAGAGCCAAGGACAGAGGCCATAGCAGGGGCAGCAGGATGCACTCGGCAGAGACACAGGGTGGTGAAAGCCACACTGGGGCCGTGAGCTTCTGCTCCTGGCCTTGTGAGGGCTGGAAAAGGGCCAGGCTGGGTGCTAGGCTAACAGCGCTGTGCTTGGGCTCTTGTGTCACAGCGACTTGGGGAGAGGCATAGGGCAACTGGATAACTTGGTACTAAGAATCGCCCGTCCTCCTGCAAGCACAGTGCTGAGGCCACATCGCAACCTCGAATGCATTTTTTGCCCTCTCCCCTCCCCCTGGACAGAGGGTCACATGATTATCCAGACCCAAATACTTTTTTTAAAAAAGAAAACAAAACATTTCCAGATCACAGCAACTATGAGCATGACCAACTTTCCTTTTGCTAAATAAACTCCTTGTCAATGCTGGATTTGGGCCACTCGGCGTTGATAATGAGAAGTAACTCAGAGGAAGCACACAGTAGGTGCCTAGTGAAGAGTGCAGGAGGAGGAGCTCCAGGCTCCCCATCTAACCATCATCTTTGTGTGGAGCAGCACAGGTGGCTTAACAACACTCTGCTCTGTGGAGGAGTCTTCTACGGCCTGCTGCCCCCAACGCCCAGTTACAAAGCTAACCAGCCTGGGCACATAGGTTCGGTACTTTGGGTACAAGCCCTTAAACTGCTCCTGGAGGGCAATGTTGTTCCATGTATGTATTTTAAAAAAGGACATAACTGTGTGAATTCCCTAATATTCCATGTCTTTGAAACTATTTTAAGGCAAAATCCTAAAAAGCATATAAAGAGTTTTAAGCACAAAATGATCATTGAAGCTCTTCATGAAATAAGCCAGAAAGTATGTGGGTTAGATGTCCAGTGGGGTTCGCATTACTGCTGTGGAGTAGTATGTAGCCCTCACCGTGCCCTGGATGAACCCCTGGTGGCACGAAGGACTTGAGTTGGTGATGAGGGTG
>NDGM011026826.1:0-12075 GCA_002564305.1 Octomys mimax
TCCATCCCCGAGTGCAGCCTGTCTGTCGCTACCCCACCGCCACCCCTCACCTTGTAGCCAGGCCTCAGCATAGACCAGAGGTCCGGATCCTAAGCACCCTTTCTCGGCATCCCCTACCAGAGTGGACCTGCAACTTTTCTACTGTGCCTCTTGGCATCTTACAGGGCTCTCTGCCCTCAAGACCAGCGCATCTTGCAGCCCAGACACCCCCAAAAGGGGGTAAGAGCTAAGTCCCTACATCGTAGGTCTGTGCCTTTATCAGAACATGTCCTTGCAGTAGTGAGAAGGAAGAGGAAGATCCTGTCCTCCTGAGAGAGGAAATAACCGAAGGGAAAAGAAGCGAGTGAGCAGAGGGAGGACACTCGTTCCTTCTTTCTGGTGTTACACAAGCAGACGCCTTCAGAGACCAGAGGTGCTCGAGGCCAGGGCAGACACACACAAATTCTAGAGGCCAGCGCTCTGGGAGTGCACGGAAAGCAACGGCCACAGAGGTGAACGCCCGGGAGAGTGTGGGGCCAAAGAACAGGCCCGGAGCCGCAACCAGCATTCACGCTGAACGTGCTGGGCAAGCGATCTCGCGCTGCAGCGCTTGCCTGCCTGCTAAGCACCCTCCGAGGGAAAGTGCAAACACTACTCATTTGCAGCTCAGTAGGATTTTAGAAAAGAGAGAGAGGGGAATAAAGAGAAAAGATTATACTCCGTGCCTGTCACTCTTCTCCAACAGTGACTATGAAGAGCGAGAGGGGGCGTCAGGGCACTCATGTCTCTCGCGGACTCTTCCTGCCAGCCCTCATTTCAGAGCAGAGGGGTGATAAGTGGGCAGCCCCAGACAGGCCAGGGATCACCCATGGACTAGGCACCAAGAAAGATGAGTAGAACATGACCAGGGAGCTTTTGCACCTTCTGTCCCTTTCCCTGGGACATGGGCTTGATGGCGGAGTCATTTTCTGGTGCACGGCCTTACCTCAACCTCTGGCGATGAGCAAGTTTGGAACACCCGGGATCCGTAGAGTATTTCGCCACTGGGCACAGCTTTCATTATGCTTGTTAATGAATACTATGTCCCCACCTATGCCACAGACACTGTAGGGTACAAAAGACAAAGTGGTGGTGACAGCCATTCAGATTCCCAGTGAACAGGCATTCCAGCAGCCACCACCCTGGAGAGGTCAGGAAGGATGCCCGGTGTGGTCGTACCCTCCTGCACGCCCTTCCCAGTCTCTCAGACAACATGGTGTCGTCCCTACGAGCGCCCCTCCGCGGTGCTGCTTCCCACAGGCCCAAGGTGAAGGTCCTCCGGGGAACCCAGCCCTCAGTCACCCGCAACCGTCCGACTGTCAGGCAGCGCCCAGGGGGCAGCACGGCCTCCCCAGCTCTGCTCCTCCACACGCACACGAGGATCCAAACGTCCCTTCCCTCCCTGTGTTTCCTTCCCATCAGCGTCACCCTCCCTGCCCAAAGCTGGCTCACTCCGCCACATCTCTCCTGAAGAAGCAGTTTCAGAAATTTTGTTGTTCTCCTTTGCTTTTACCACTTCATAAGAATAATCACCAAAGAGTAGAGAACAAGAACACCAGGGTGAGGCGTGGATTCTCGGCAGTGAATTAGACTCACTCCCAAGCTGCCAGATGCAGCAGGTGGGGTGCGCAGCCCCACCTGCAAGGGATACAAACCTGTGCCCCAGCAAACTAGCACCTACTGTACACGGCAGCCTCTTCAGGACTGCTAATGAACACAGTACTTAAAGTCGACAGTACTTGGGAGTACTCAAGTCTGCAGTACTGGGAGATTTGTAATTTGCAAATCATAAATTGGACACAGAGAAGTGCCACAGCCACATGTCCATCTGAGCACAGCTTTCTATGTTCAACAGAGTTAGTCAGTTGAAAGAAAAAATGCTGTTCCCATCACGTGGCCAAGAAAGCAAGTCAAGCAAGGTTCAAGGAGGCTGGAGTTAGCTCCCTACCCCGACAACTATGCACTTTGAATTTCCTCAAGGAGGTAAAACATTAGTATTAGTAAAACATTCTCCTAACATATACCTAAACCAGGACCCTTCAACACAAGCAATTTAGAGTTTTAGACAACCTTGGAGTCTGTCTTTGGGGAAAAAATGGGCTGCATAAAATGAGCTCTTCTTCTGTGACTCCTGTGACACCTAGAAGAATAAGCATGGCAATTACACATCAGAAACAGAGAAGCGATAATTACAAAAATGGGATGTTCAGCTGCCACTTGACTAGCCGGCATGGGCACTGGCTTTTATACTTCCCCAAGGGGGTGCGTTGCAAGAAGCAGAGTGGAGGAAAGAAGAAATGCGACGATTAGGGCCTGGGGATTTATTCTGTCTGATTTAGAAAGGAAAAGAGGGGGAGGACCAGCGGCGGACGCATTCTCATCTTGCTCTTTGCCAAAGATAGCAAAATGCTGCCCTTCATCTGCTTGATGAGTTTCTCAGAAGCAACGCCAAGGCTCGTGCAGCCTCCTGTGCTTTCCTTCTCCACCAGCCTGACTTCCTGGTTGACTGAGGTCCTTCCCTTCCAGAAACAGAAAGCGAAGATTCCTCTCCTGTACTGCAAAGCTGCTACAGCGCAGCTGAGCAAAGACTATAGCTACATGGTTGGAGTAAGAGAGAAACAAGTTCCAAATAGTTCCACTTTCTGCCTTGGTCTTTTGAAAATTTTAATACTTCCCAACACAGACCAAACTACAGCTGTGAGAAGAGTTACAGATGCGACAATAGTTGTCTCTGCAAGAAACAGAACTGCTGCGAACAGCCCAGGTGGCGAGCAGGCAGCAATGCCCCCAGTCCCCTTCCTTCTTTCCTCTCTGCCCTGCACCCTAAGCAGTGGAACAGCTGGTTTTCACCACATTCTGAGGCAGTCGTCACTTTTAATTCTGGGTGCAGAGGAAGCCAGGTGAAGCCACTGCTTGCCAAGATGCTGGTATGACTGTGCGTATTTACAAGATGTTTGTCACCTCGAAACTACCCTCACTCATACAAGTTGGCTGCGGTGTATGGCATAAATGGCTACACATGAGTTTCTGAGGGAACTGAAACAAGATACTGAAAAGGAGATCACAAATGGCCAAGTGAAGCCCGCAGCTATGTGCACTATCTGCTTGGTGTGTCTCCTCACCTCTGCTCCCGCTTCTCATCTCTGCTGCAATGACAACGAAAGACAAAGAGGAAGCACTTTCAATGGCCAGAAAGTCACGTGGTGAATTTATATTCAGCTTGTCTCAACCAAAGTGCTATGGGGGGTCCAGTTGTCCCCCCAAAGCCTCACACAGCCATGGGGTGGACCTCTAGACTTTGGGATTAACTCACGATCTAGTGCTGGGCCCATGGGTGTGAGCGCTACACTCAGCCTGGGCACACAGCCTGCACACAGCAGAAGGGAGAGACTCGCTCTCTGTTGCCACTGCCGCCGCTGCTTCTTCATTTTCACTCTTGCTGTTTTTGCTGTTTGTCACTGTCATGAACAGCTGCCCTCTGCCACGTGCCACTCTACCTCGCAGCCAGCTGAGTATGGACTGAAACCTCCACAAACTGAGAGCTAAATGAGCCTTCGCTGCCTTCATTTTGGGTGTCAGGTATTTTGTCCCAGCAAGGAGAGAAAGGTAACTGTGACACAGGGTGAAACACTGTGCATGAATAGGGAGACATCAGTGAATGAAAACACTGCCTAACTAGGACAGGTTAGCTTTCCATTGCAAATGTGGATTCACACTGAACTACTTTCCCAGTCCTTTAAATTTTTTATTTTTAATAATATTTGTCTCAGGTATGCAAATGCTCCAATGAGTATGGAGCCAAGAGTGTCTGCTCAGCCCTGAGGCAGCCCAGTACTTTTCAAACTTCGAAGTGCACAAGAACCACCAAGGAGTCGTGGTTAACCACACATCCCACGTGCATAAATATCCAGGAGGCCCGAGAGCTTGTGTTTCCAACAGCTCCTACGCAGTGCTGCTGCTGTGCCATGGCTGTTCCAAGTAGCAAAGTTGGAGCACACCAGCCTCCAAGTGCTGGAGCTGCCCAGTGCTGCCCACGGTCTCGTCCAAGAGGGCAAGGAGCATGCGAGTGGGGCTTACCAGTAAAACCTGTTAGGTGTGATGCGCTCGTGCACGAGTTGCCACCGTCTTCCGAAATCCATGGAGCTGTAGAGCTGCAAAACAAGGAAGCAGAAGAATATGAGCTTCAAGGGCCACCATGGACCACCAGCTGAGGTTTCCTTCCTGGGACCATTCTGACACAAGGTTGCTGGCATGCTCGAGCGGGCATCTTACTACCTAGATAGCCACAGAAGAACATGACTGCCATGCTTCTCCTGACCTCGTAGGTGCACAACAGACTGCTTCTAAGCTAAGGATAAATCCAGTTCCAGTTACCATCACTGTCTCCTTTAGGGGCACATTCTTCACGGTGCTTTCGTTTCCCTTCAAACCCTATATAGCGTTTAGATACACTTGAAGCAATTCAGTAACATTTAATTACGAGCTGTTTACTTAACCATTGCTTGAGGCAAGGCTCTGTGAGGGATGTGAAGATGAGGGAGGGGCAGCTTCTTCCAGGAAAAGTGGGACACACAGATATACATTTTGAATACACATAAGATGCTCATGAGCTGGTATCTAAGCCAGTGCCGTATGCAAACTCTGACCCTTCCTGTCCTCTCCTACTGCTTTGCTGTGTGATGGATAATTAGAAATGGAGCTCCTCAAGGCCACCAGAGATAACAGACTCCTTTTTACTCCTACATCCTCGAAAGATGCCAAGGATAGGCCACTCTCACGCCCAAGTAAACTGCGCTCATCTAAACGAGGCCAGCAGAAATGTGGCTTCCTCGGCGCTAAGCCTTTCCTAAGCACTCAAGCCCACGTCTCTCTCCTTTCTCATCTGTTGTTTCTTTAGAGCACTCGTCATGGTGTAATATATGGTTAGAGCTTTCATATTTGTTTATTCTTTAGTTGTTTTCACATCCCTTAAATACATACAAAGTATTTGTGAAATAAAAGCTCTGTAAATCAGTGGACCAGGCAGGTCATAACGGACAGCAACTCACGCAAGTGTCACAACTAGGAAAACGTTCCGGATGTTCTCCAGGACTCAGCAAGGCAAAAACTGATGCCCTGCATGATTAATAGAGTCAGACCCATGCTCTCTATTTCAAGGATGGAGACTCCCCCCTACGAACACGTTGGGAGAGGAAAGCAGCCTGCAAGACAGACCAGGGCAGTGACGGCAGTGATTCCGCAGTGTCGCCCTGTTACATATATGGGTTTTACTACAATCCTAAAAGAAAGAGTGTCCATTAGGAATTTAAATTCTATGATCCTCCAAATAGAGCTGGCCACTCTATTCACGGTGCCACCACCATATTTACTGTCTCCCGCAGTTATCACTGGTTGGTGCGTCTTCCCACGATGCTGCGATGAGCTGCAAGAGAGCTAGGAACCATGCTGAATTAACCTTGGTGTGTGAGTGGTTACGGGATGCTGTCACAGAAACTGAGCACACAACCTCACTTCTCCTGAAACTCCGTCTTCAAGGAGTTGAAACTTTAAAGAAACTGGGGTTTCCGATTTCTGATGCCTGGCTCAAGTCTTTCCATGCAATCGTTGCCTCATTCATTCCAATAATTCCACCACATTTACGTTTCCCACCACAAATGCTCACAGGTAGCGAGTCCAGAAGCAGTTAGCCCTTCAGTCTACAGAAAGACAGTCAGGTGAAGCCCTTCCCGAGCTAACATCGCCACCAGCTCTCAGCTGTGGCCTGTGCTCTCACTCTAGCACACCACGCTCAGGTCACCTCGCCACCTACACAACTCTAAACATACGACCTTACAACTCATTGGGAAAGTCACTTCTTAAAACTAAATTTATTGGTACAACTTGATACATATAAAGGTCATATTCCTCATAGGCAATCTGTACTTGTATGGGATCTATTTTGATTCCTTTTTCCCGATCCCCTCTCCTCTCCCTGGTATGAGAAACTGAAAGAATAAGTAGGAACCAAAATATACAATAGATATTGTGAAATAGGAAGAAATTGCTTAAGTGGAAGGAGGAACTAGGGAGGGGAACGGAAGCGAAGGAAAAGGGGAAAGTGATTAAAAATTTTTGTTGTTCTTTGGACTCAAAATTTTATAGGGTTCAGAGAAGTTCAAGGTCACTTCGAGTTAATCCAGGAAGTATTTGTTAAACATGGCACTATCAAAACATTTTTGTCTAGTAAATAAAAGTATATATATATATATATATATATATATATATATATATATATTCACAATAGCCTAAAATGTGGTCAAGGATGTGTATTTCAATTTATTTATTGAAAAAGGTATGACTACTACAGCAGCTCTTCAGTAAGCCATGATGTTGACGACTCTGATTAAGCTTCTGACGAGTGCCTACCACGCTCGCCCCCAGTTCTCACGGTACTGATGCAAACTGACTCTTTTCTCCACGAACAAACTTTAATCCCTTTGTATACAGAATTCTGTATGTGGGAAAACAGGATATATTCTGCATTTCTCCCTAGTCGTGCTCTTGTTCAGCAACTTCATAAATAAAGCAATATTGACTCAGAAGCCACTACAGTCCATGGAACACAAGACCACATCTAATTATATTATTTTTAATTGAGTCATAATTGCATGTACTACATATTCATGGGGCATAATATAATGTTTGCATTTCTGTACAATGAACTGCTCAATTTTACATGGCCATTAAGAAATTAATCAACTCACATACTTACAAAACACTTAAGATCTTGCGTAGAAATTTAAAACTCCACGATGCATTTCATATAGTCACCATTCTTTGCAGTGGATTGGTAGGGCTTATTCCTCCTGTGTCACTGAAATACGTGCATTGACCAAATCTCCCCGTCGCCCCAATATTCCCAGCCCCCAGCCCTCTGCTAATCATTTTCTCTCAGTTTCTGTGAAGTAATTTTTTTAACATTCCACATGTAAGTGAGATCACATAGTATTTATCTTTCTGTATTTCTAATTCAGTTATTCAAGAAGAAAAAAGTATAACCTCTCCCTGATTCCAAACATATATATGGGTATGCTACATGGAAAGAGAAACTGAGGCAGGAGCTGAAACTGCAGCAGGTAAGAGACCAGAGGGATTCACAGGGTAGAAACATAGCAACCAGGTTTTCTGAAGACATCATTCTAGTGTTAGAGACAGCAGCATGTAAGAAGGAGACACTACGCGGTAGATTCACCACGTAGATGTGACAAGTAAAGGTGCCGGCGTGCACAGCAGCTCGAGCTCAGTTTGTGGGAAAACATTTAGAAGAAGGAAAGGAGATGAAGCCAGCTGATAGGAAAAAAAAGGGCTGTCGAAGCCATTTGTCTGCTCATTTATCTTCCCGTCTCTCTTTCTCTTCACCCACTCCTCTATTTGTGCATGGAAGCCTCATGACCAGACCATGTGCTTGAAAAGAATATGTCTGTCTATTATAATTGAAGAACTAAATTTTCCAGGTAGGAAATAGTCCACTGTCCTTCTCACAGCAGGCACCTTCGGACAGCTGCTCAGACAGGACATGTGTTTCCAGTTAAATGTAGAGAGACAACAGAAACTTCTGTAACCTGGAGATCCAATTCCGTCTGCCCTACTTCTAAGCATTCCAAACATAACCCCCAATTCTTGCAAATAAACCCCAGCATGATTGTATTTTCCTCTACAGAACATCCAGGCAAAGATTACAAGCAATGTTCTGACAGTTTTGGGATTTCCATGCTCTGTGGGAAATTAAGCTCTTCCAGCGTGGAGGGTCGCGCTCATTTGAGAGCTTCCCAGAGTCCACTCTTAGAAGAAGCATGGCTCCCCCACCCGTGTTCGTCCTAAGTCAGAAAGAACGGCAGTGCTGATCTCCTCCACCAAGCCTGTTCCACCGCCTGCCTCCTTTGTCCCTAGTTTTTGCTTTTTCAGCTCTTCAGTTTGACTGATGGAAAAAAAATTAAATTGAATTCTCTGCCTCGAGGCTGATTCAGATGAACAGAAAGAGCAGCCTCCAATTCATTAAGGGCTTCAGTCTAGCTACCTTGTCTCTCAATCTACAGTAAGTTGCTGAGTCTGGAATGTATTTTTATTCTACCCTGAACTACGTCTTTGCAGGTTCTTCATTCACACATCTGTTAATCCTTTCCATTTAATCACTTGTCCATTCACTTATTCATTCACTAGAAGCGTGTTAAACACTAATTACATGCTCTGGGCACAGAGCTAAGTGCTCCAGCTACCAAGGATGGAAACAGCATGGTCTGCGAAGG
This sequence comes from Octomys mimax, assembly GCA_002564305.1. Classification (NCBI taxonomy): domain Eukaryota; kingdom Metazoa; phylum Chordata; class Mammalia; order Rodentia; family Octodontidae; genus Octomys; species Octomys mimax. Next base: position 8,304 of record NDGM011026826.1, read on the forward strand.
GCAATTACACACCCCGCAACGTGTGCTACAGCAGGAAGAGCAATTCGCTCCGCAGAGGTGGGAGTGTGGGTGATCAATATTTTCTTCTTTCAGTCATATAGACTTTTAATCATGCTATGAATTTGTATTGCTTTTGTAGTTAAAATATTAAAACTTAAATACTCAGATGACAATAAAACACATGGTGGACAGTCCATAGTAAGTTTTAGGTGGCTATTTAATGATACGAAAATTATTTGATATAGTTCTCATTTAAAATATAGAATGACACGTATATACTGACTTCAATTTTATTTATACTGCAAAAACTAGAAACGAATTAGAAAACATGCACAAACAATAGCAATATTTACTTCTGAATTATAAGGCTAAGGATAATTTATAAATTTTCTTACAGATTTCTGTCATTTTTAGATTTGCACACTTCTTATGTGTTACATTTTGTTAGGGCTTGAATCCAGATGTCGTCCCACAGCCTCAAGCACCTGGTGGAGTTTATTGGAACTGCCTGGATCTAGGGTGTACAGTATTAAATTAGTCCACTGACTGGAATTAGCCTAGTTCCAGGTTAGCTGAATGCATTCACATAAAACGGAAACCCCACCCCAGGTGTGGACGGCCCCACCCGGAAGGCCGAAGCCGGCCGGCATGGAATAAGAGACGGAGAAGCCAGGCTTGCTGCGGCGGCGGCGGCGGCTGCTCCGGCTGCTCCCGTGCCTCCCGCCTGGTCTCTTTGTCCTCCGCGATGGCCCTCGGCCCTGCGGCCCTGGTTTGGGGCCAGTGGGACACGGACTCAATCCTCTGCAACCTGTGAGTCTAAATGAACCTTTCCTCCTTCCACTTTGAGTGTCCAGTATTTTGTGCCTAGGAGGAAAGTACCCAAGACAGATTTCCATAGTAATGTAAGGGTGCATCTTATTGTATTTACGGTTTTTGTAGTCTGTTTCTTATAGTAATGTATATAATGTATATACTAGTACATTTATCTCTCAGACTAACTCCTACAATGCCAAGAATTAAAATTCCAATTTTTTCATGAAGTCATTGGAGTTAGTTAGAGCAATATAGGATTTTCCCAGGATAATATTTCACAGAAACTATCACGGATAGTGGTGAGTGCTCCCGCAGACAGGCGATACGTCCGCTCGCAGGATGTGGTACAGCCCAGGCGTGGCTTCAACCCAGCGCCTTTCGTGCAACATTAAGATAAAATGTGTTTTACAAACAATAAACGTCCTTAAAAATATTCCTTGCTGCTGCAGAGCTACTGACAAGAGACCATGGTCCACGCCATGCCCAGCCCCAGGAAGCTCCCTCCCGGCGGACATCGGCTGGACTCCACGAGCGCAAGTCGGGGTGCGGCCGCATCTGCACACCCTCAGCGGGCACCCCGCAGCCGCAGACCTGCGGATCATCAGGACAGCTGGAAAACATGGAAGAATGCGTTCTTTTCCTTATCGATTTGATTATTAGCTCCCTAATTACATCAGCCTGCTGAACAAAAGCACCTGATATCTGACAAACTAAAGAGGCAGCTTAATCAATGGACTATGCCACGGGAAACACAACAGGTTGTACGTGGGCAACTTAAGTTAAAAAACAAATCTGAGATTGCTAGGAGAATCAAACACTGACAGGAGGCGGGTCCGTGTTCTCCCAGAAAGATGTGCTGAGGCCCTAACGCCACGAGGCTGGAATGAGGCCTCCTGGAAACAGGCTCATCACACACAGAACCAGGCTGAAAAGCTAGACAGGGAAAGCAGCATGAAAACGCACAGCAAGGCTGCCGGGGAGGCAGGAGCAGAGAGACGCTTCCACGAGCCACGGCATGCCTGAGACTCCGAGGAGAAAGGAGGGGAGGCTCCGGGCTGGCACACGTGTGGCTCTGCCGCTCCTGCTCTTGGAGTCCGGGCCGCCAGCCCAGGAGAGCAGCAGCCCCCCAGCCAAGGCTGCGCCCGTCTCTCCCGTCTCCGCTGCGACATCCCATAGTGCCGCCGCGGTCTGCTTCTGAGCCAGACTGCCGAATCTGCGGTTGGAAGTTCACCCTCACTGGACGACCCCAACCCAGAAAGAGCCTTTCTGTGAAATGTGAATTCATAATAATTACATGGAAATAACCAGACTTCGAGAAGCACATTTATTTAGTTATTTACTTTAGGAGATCTTTCAGGATTTAGGGCAGATTCCCTGACCCAGCCTATCTCCAATTTAGAACACACTTACATAAAAGCTGTCCCCCGTGGAAAACTTCAAACTTGATCTATAGCTGGCCTGATTTTTTTCCCACAAAATTCTATGGGTTTTAGGTAATGTTCTGTTCATTTAAGCTGAGGAAGGTCACAGTCTTTTAAATAAGATAAAATTGGCTGGACATATAGTTCACTGGTAGAACACTTCTCTGGCATATACGGAGCCCTGGGTTCAAGCCCCAAAAGTGAGTGTGTGTGTGTGTGTGTGTGTGTGTGTACATATGTGGGGGGGGGCAGGCTGGCTTCTTTTTAAAATAAGACAGTATCTGCACCTCATTTTCTGGAAGCACTAAGGTCTTGATGGGAGGGCTGGCCTGGGCTGTGCAGGGGTGCAGGGAGCAACCACAGATCCCAGTGGTGGCAGTGTCTGCAACTGGGAAAAGCAGCACTAAGGCCGTGCGGCAGCAAGCAGCCCCAGTGCCCTGTCCTGAGCGCTCATAAGGCCCAGCCCTGCGGCTGGGGACACCGCCAGGAGCCTCTGTCCTTAGTGCTTGCACTTTTCTCAGCCCTTGGACACGTGAGACATCTACAGACAGAGATATCTGTCTAAGCTCTTTACCCAGTGCCAGTTTTCTTTTGCAAAAGACAATAGTTTCTTTTCTTCTTAAGACGTCTAGCACAGACCCTGATGTCTCTGAAATGGTGAGCCTCCCTTGACCTTTCACGCAGCCAACATGGCCCCACACCCATTAGAAATCAAGCACTGCCCTATAGGGTTATGTATTTTTTTTCATAATTTTATTGAAAAACAAATAGCAATTAGACAGTTTCAAATCAAATCACTAGGACAGCTTCAATAATTAGCATACTGCATACATTCTTCTTAGTGGTTAATGGTTTGTATATTTTTTAAATTTTATTTACTTTTTAATAGATGTATTCATGTATTTGCAGGGTCTCACTACACAGCTCAGACTCGTAGTGATCCTCCTGCTTTCAGCCTTCTCAGCGCTGGGATTACAGGCATGTGCCACTATGCCTGGACTCAGTAGTTGGCCCAGCACTGGCTCAGCATGCCCGTGAACGGTGCTGGTGCCTCATGCAGTGCTGGGGATCAAACCACGGTTCCTGTGCTTGCCTACGCTTGCCTAAGCAGGCACATTAGCCTGCTGAGCTATCTCGCCAGCGCTGCCCTGTACGTTTAGGGTGCCATCAGGAAGATCAAATGCCATCAAGTTCATGGTATGAGATGGGAGGGGAGTGAGGAGAAACACATGTGATCCCTGGGCCTCGTTCTTACTCAAGAGGAGGATCCCCCCACCCATTTTTACTGCCATGGTGCGCCCTTAGGGCTGTCTTTTGTTTTCCTGCCTTCTTTAAAAATTAATTTTATTGAGAAAGAAACTGCAATGAGACAATTTCAAAAAAGGTTAACATGACAGTTACAATAATCAATACATCACATATTGTTGTCTTTGTAGTAGTTATTCAGAGTACAAGATGCAGACATGGTCCATTTTTATATCTGTATATACAAAATAGGATAGATATACAGCTACTTTCTCTTAGTTCAGTGAGAAGAA
>NDGM011026835.1:0-12156 GCA_002564305.1 Octomys mimax
TTTTTTTTTTTTTAAAACGATTTGCTACTATTTATTTCAAATGTGTGCCACTGATTGATGAAGAGTCGGGACGGGGGCACGAACCGGCGACCTAGCGCTCTCGAGCCCGGCGCGTGAACCGCCGCGCCAGGTCGCCGCCCTCCATTATTGTTGATTCATCTCACTGAGCCACAAAGCAGACTGTGACCATGGCATCTCCTTGGTGTGGGGGTGATGCTGGAAAATTTTCCAGAACCTAGGACCTTTTGGGAAGTGTCTACTTTGTTTCAATTAAAAATGTTTTACTGTTCAGAAATGGCTACTTGCTGAAGTCCTTTTTTTTGTCAGCCCAACTTTGCTGAGTGTTCACCAAGCTTGCTCATCTTCCTCTTGCAACAGTGTTCTGGCCAATGAAATAACAAGTTCAAACCAGGGAAACAAAATGCATTGGATTTCTTGTACTTGAATGTTTTCAACAAAGCAGACAGCATCAACTGTGCCAAGTGGTGTCATGACTTTCCAGAGGTTTTGGCTAGTTAGCTGCGAGCCAATGCAAACATATGCGGTCCCCCAGCCTTTGTGGGCATCTTCTAGCTTGGATGAAGCCACCTACGTGGTCATGTTTGGCCTGCAGAAGAGACAGACCCATGCACCCTGGACCGAGGCAAACAGCTCTGCACATTCATAGTGCTTAAGATGATTCCTATTTTTGTCCTTCTCTGGGAACATGTAATATTCAATATGCCAAACCCATGTTAAATGGTTTATCTAGCTCATCACATTTGGCATTCAAGCCATGAATGAGATGCATACTGGCTTTATTAGTCTTGTTTCATGGAGGGTAAGTAGCTCTCCCAAGATCACAGAGCTGGCCAATGACGAAACTTGGGTTTAAACATTCTCAACCTCTACACCAGAACTTTCCCAGGGTTGGAGACAAATGTGAGAAAATAGGCAAACAGTGCTCACTACAAGTAAAGTGTTGATGGTGTGAGTAGAAGGAGGTCTCTTGGACTTTCAGCCACAGCGTACACTTTCTAGAAATGAAATAAAATATTTCTTTTGTCCTCGACTTTAAGAAGATTTGTGGAAGATCTTCATGGCCACGGTGCATGACAGACAGCAGTGCAGGTGTCTCACCCTTTTGCTGAGAGATTGTATTCATGCTTGCTGTGCAGCTTGCACCCACTTCCACCAGCCTTTCCTTCTTTCCCTTTTATGCCATGTAGTGTATACTTGTCCAATTTGAGGGAACATCAGACAAGCCATGTTCTCAATTCACGCTGAAGATGCTTCTTGGCTGGATGCAAGGGAATAGGGCCAGGGCTCATCCTCAGCTTGAGATGGTCCTCTGTGAATGGATTTACTAGCAAGCATGAACAGGTATCAGAAGGTCAGGCAGAAAGCTGCATGCTGAGTTTCAACCAGGGGAAAGAAAAGGAAGGGAAACTTGATGTGTAACAATTGCATGCCTGCAACTAACTAACTTGGGCTTGGATATATTTGCAACAGAACATTTCCCCTGCTAACCAGGGGATGCATAAAATGGATTAGCATTTCTAGCATCACCCATGATAAACTGGGCAAGTATATTCAGTCAGAGACCCTTTAGATCTTAAAAAAGGATACCTAAGAAGCATTTCAGAGAACACTGATGTCTTTCAGAGACATTATCAGGCCTCTCCGCACTGTGAAATCACTATTGGTATTCATGACAGAAAGAGTACAGCATTGTCACCGGTCTGGATTGCCTTACAGAAGAGTATTATTACTTCTCCCAAGGGTGTCCCCAAGACACTCATACAGGAGAACTTCATTTGAGCCACAGAGAGGCACTTTGAAGTTGGGTGACCTCAATAAGCTTTCCTGAACTGGGAAAAGGCAGGGCTGTTCTTCAGATAAGAGAGAACATCAAAAGTTTGTGAAAATCAAGATGCAGAGGAGCCAACAGAGGGCTTGGTTTTATGATCATTGAAAAATATAGTGTGTCTCTCTAGATAGTGGGTAGAGAGAGGGTGTTATTTGAAACAGCATCTGTCTTGTTTGTCTCCAAAATAGGTTAAGAGGAAGGGGTAGGAAGGAAGGAGAGAAGGAAGGTAGGGAGGAAAAGGAAGAAAAGAAGGAAGGACAAAAGGAGGATGAAAGGAAGGAAAAATAAGAGTGAAGGAGGGATGGAAGGAGAGAGGGAGAAAGAAGAGGAAGAGAGGGAGAAAGAGTAAGGCAGTGATAGATTTGAGGGTGCTTAAGCTGTACGTGATTTCAGGGGTGTGGCTCCAGGAGGATGCTGTTGGGAGAGTGGATATCTTGATATAAAAGTAGTTGCATTTGGGGAGCTTCCATTGTCATCCTAGTGGCTCTCTTTTGCCTCTTAAAAGGCAAGAAGAAGAATCAGGTAAACTGGGTGACATGTGCCTGTAATACCAGTACTAGGGAGGCTGAGGCAGGAGGATCATTGTGAGTACGAGACTAGCCTGGGTTAGAAAGTGAGCTCAATGCCAGCCTGAGTAACATAGCAAGACTCTGTTTCAAAAAGACAAAAAACAAAACACAACAAAACAAAATTTAAAAAATAGGTAGCTCCATGCAGCTTTCAAATGTCAAAACATTCTTATTACTGAAATACATTTCTGGTATCAACATGGATATTAGACTCATTTAACTCCATCTTCTTTTCCACACAGGGACTATGAAGTTCTAAATGACAGTTATAGAACATCCAAGTTGGAGACATTACTGAGCCGCTGGTAGTTCTGAAGCTGCCCCTTGGGTAAGGAAGGCAGTTTTGTACAGTGTTCTTTTTCTTATGCTCATATCATACCTCTGAAATGACACCTTTCTTACTGCCAGTCCAAGCAGCATGCTGCTAGAAAACAGTAGCTTTGCGCCTTCCAGTTCTCTCTGTGTTCATCTATCTATTACTCCTTTCACTAGACCTGTGTTCGCAGTGGATAGTCAGTAAATTCTGTTTAGTTTGCTATCAATTAGAAAACATATGATACTTGTTCTCCTAGCTTTCTGTCATCCTTTGGAGGGGTTTATGATGTTCTCACAGCTTATAAATTCAAAGATTACAGTAGATTGTGAGATAATGTACTGAAAAATAGCTGTAACTTCAGAGAAAAGTTCATTGCCTAGCACTCCACATGCCATCCCCATAAAAGTAATTTTTAAGGTTTTGGCCTTGGAAGCAAAGAACAAAGGGAAAACACTGAAGGAAACTTGGATGCAGAATTTTGGGAAGACTTGAGATTTTCCTACCTACCACTCTGCTAAAAATACATTCAAGGGGAGGGTGAAGTGTCTTTACATCAGACAAAGAGCGGTAGAGGATGAGTGGTTTATAGCAGAACAAGCTTCAGAATTTGATGGAGATGGTGGTAGATAACACTGTGGCATCTGCCAAGACCCTTATTACTAAAAAGTCAGAGAGCAAAATTTAAATTATTTGGTGAAAATCAAACATACCATACTGACAGGCAGCAATGAAGGGGAAAGGTAATTGGATTGGACAGCCTAACGAGAGGGAGAGCTAATGAAGGTTTTAGGATTACTTTTCTTCTTTTCCTGCAGAGATTAGTGTCACTGGTGTTCACGCTTACACATGGGAGACTGAACATAGGACAGAAATCCTTGAAGGGACAGATCTTCACAGTGAGCTTGGAGCCATACTCTGCAGCCAAAGAGACAGCCACTGAGAGGGTTTTGCAAAAATCAAATGCTGTGAATTTGCTATTTTTATTTGTTCCCAAAGAGGATTATTCTCGTGGGTGATCTGTAAATTTTGATGCTTATTTCCAGTAGTACGCAAATCATTTTCTAGTTTAAATAGAAAGAGATTGTCAAATTAGAGTTGAAATACATTGTGGATGCTCTGAAATTCTGAACAATTTTGTTTGGACTGGTCAGAAACCTTTTTAACCATTCCAATAGGAAGTAAAAATGACCCCCAACTAAGCAGCCATGTAGACCAAAATTTTATCCTTCAGTAAATCATTGTTCTAAAATCTTATTCAAATCCATGATTTCTCAAGTTTATTAGCTGTGTCTAGCAGTGTTGTTTTAAATCAGTTGATTCAATTTGCTGTAAGTAGAAATAAACATGTATTCTTTCAAATTATGATGATTATTCAACCTGTATTCCCCTGGCAGTTCCAAACTTAACTGTGGTGTTATGGTTTTCCCACTGACCATAAAAATGTCATAGATAATCTAGTATTTTTTCATTCACACTGCCTTGCACATGTGGAAGAGTCTGACTCTCACATCTGGAAGCAGCAGGGTAGTCATTTCCCAGGCCACGTGTCTGTCTCTTTGGGGGCTGGGGGAGGCTCACGGACATGGGTTCCTTTCTTAGACTTTTCAACCGAGGAGGCGGGGAAGAGGGGAATGAAGCAAATGGCCGGCTGAGCTTAAAATTTGCCTAACTCTAGAGCTGAACCTGAAGCTCAGTTCACTTTTTACGGATTTCCAACTAGGCAAAGCTGGAAGTTATGTCCATACAAGACAATGGCTCTAATCTAAGACTCATTCGCAGATACCACCAGTCTGCTATGTGAAGAGATAAACAGTCCAGCCACTGAGCCGTTTAGCAAGTATTTATTGAGACTGTATGACCAGTATATGCCAGCTACTGTTTAGGGCACTTGGAGATACAAGAACATAGTAAATAATGCCCTCTTGTCAGGGTGTATATATTCTGAGCAGGTACAATCCTCTATGACTAAGTTAAAATGTAATCTGTTTCATGAAATTTTGTATCATTTATGATGCTTTTTTATTATTTTGTATTCTTTCTTAAATGAATTTAGGACAAGGTCTATAGGGTGTACAAGGTCTCACTACATAGATCAGACTTGCAGTGATTCTTCTGTGTTCAGCCTCCCAAGCACTGGGATTACAGGTGCATGCCACCACGCCCAGTCTCAATTGCCCTCTCAGTATGCCCTGGGGGTGGGGCTAGCATGACATACTGGGAATTGAACCCCAGCCACTGCACTACTATTTTGTATTCTTAAAACATCTTAAAAATGTAATTCTGTCATGTGCTAGTGAACATAGTTTTTAAAAAGCAAATCAGGAAAATGAACTAAAAACTGAAGGAAGAGACTTTTGAGATAGCATAGTTGGAAAGGCTTTCTCTATGAAAGGAATATTTGGATGAGAGGAATATTTGGATGAGAACCAATGTGGTGAAAGGGGGTAACTGGGGGATGTGGGAAAAAGAGGGTCAAGCAAGTACCAGAGATCCAAGGTGAAAATGTTGACAAATTCCAGTCACAGCAAGATGCTAATAGGCTGGGCTGAGCAAGAAGATGCTGGAAGTTCAAATGGCAAGGTCATGGACATGGTCCATGGAGAGCCTTGGAGGAATCTATGGCAGGTATCATGCAAAGCCACTGGGAGGATGATCTGAACTGCTGTTTACCAATGATCTGGCTCCAGGGGAAGCGACTCTAAGTCCATGTTCAGACATGCTGAATGTAACATGACTATTAAGTTCCTGACTGAAGTATTGAAGAGGAAATTTGTTATACAAGTTTGGAGTTTGGAGAAAAGGCATGGGCTACAAATGCACATTTATGAATCATCAGCATAAAAGTAGCAGCTGAAGCCAAGAGATTGGATGATCAGGTAAGCAATCGAGTTAACTACATAAAGAGGATTCTTGACAGTTGTTGACAACAGAGGGAATAATAACGTATGAATGGATTGACACTACTTTATATCATGGGCTAAGTAGTTTAAAATATCAAGAGAGTCGTTGCCCTCATTCTTTGTGTGAAATGCATCTCATTTTATCCCCTCATTACCTCTTTTAAGGGAAGAGGAGCCCAAAGGTGATTTTTCATACCCAAGATACTGATGGGAACACTTGCTCCGACAGGGCAGGGTCAGTGCACTTTAATAGACATGTGTCCATAACCAGTCCTTTGGTAGCCACTGCAGTTCTGCATGGCTGATCTTGAAAGACATTCTTAGTCTTTGAGGCTGACAAACTGTATTTAATTTCTCTGTGTTCTCCTACACAGCAGGCCTGAAGAGACTGAACCTTCACAAATGTTGCCCAGGCCAGTGTGGTGATATTTTCTGTTCTAGCATTCTACCCAGGGTAGAGAGACTTGTCAGCCATCCTTGTTGGTCCACAGCTGGTTGGTTGTCTCAGGTCATGTTACTTCCTAGGCAGAAATCGTCAATTCATTGGCTATAAGGAAAAAGAATAAAACACTCATGTCAGCTGGGAAACAAGATCCTTCAATCTCTCATTCAGGAGAGAACTATGTTATGGATAGTGTTGGTTAAGAGCTCATGGTACCATCAATTCTTCACTATATATTGCTCCTGGAAGCTCCTCAGAGGAGAAGGAGGCTTAAGGAGTAGAATGTGAGCAGAATTTATTAAAGGTGTTGCTAGCTGTTGTGTGGTTGCTGGAATATGATGAAACATCTTAAGGTAATGTGGGTTTTTTGATGCCGTTGACTCTTCCTACCTGACTAGACTAGTTCCTGTGGGGCAGGGGTTATGTTCACAGACATATTCCCAGTGACTAACATGATCCCTGGGCCATGGGAACCATTCACCAAGGCTTGCTGAATGAGGAAAGGAAATAGCACCCTTGGCGTTATCTATTTCTTTGAAAGGGGGCAGTATCATGTTCTCACAACGGGCCATTCCTTCTTCCTTTTTCCCATGACAGGAGAATTCACTCTTTACCAATGATTCTATTATTTGCAACCCTCTGGAGGAAATAGTGGATCTGTAGGTCATTGGTGGCCTTGGCCTGGAATTTAGAAAAGTCCTATCAGGCCACTTTCAACTGCTTCTTAAACATTTGAATTCTTGCCTCCACATGGTCAGCTTACCACCCCAAGATCACCTGTGAATTCTAACTCCATGTATACTCTATCATATACATTTTTTGGGGGGTTAGGAGAATTAGAGGTCTGTATTATTCCACTCAGTCAGGTTTTATCTCTTCTCTGTGGTTCAGTCCCAGTAAACTCACTAACCCATGACTTTCTCAGGATACTTATGAGATTTGGAACCTGGGTCACATTCATCTTGTATTCCCTACTTCCATTCATTATCTATATACATCAATGGAGAAGTTCTCAAACTTAGAGTTTACCAGGATTACCTGGAAGCCTTGTTAAGATGGATACCTAGATAGATACCACCTCCAGATGTTCTGATCTTGTAGGTTGGTGTGCAATCTGAACATTCGCAGTTTTAAAATGTGTGCTCATTTGATACTTTTGATGTTGATCCTGGGACCACACATTGGAACCCATGAAGCCAATAGTTCTCTGTCCTGGCAGTATGCTAGGGTCACCCAGGGAGAATCTTTGCTATATACAAAGCTGTCTTAGTCCAGAAGAGTTTAATCATAATTACTGGCGAGAGTACCTAAATACCATTAGACAGGAAAGAAACCATTCTCTGCCTCTCCTGGAATTGTCACAGTTCTGTAACATTGGAGCTTATGCTTTAATGGTACTATTAGAGACAAATGCATCTGTGAGATGTGCATTTAAAAAATGTCCATGGGCTGTGTTTCTCTAAGATACAGAAAGTATAAACTAGCATCTTCTGCATCATGTGAGTCCCATGTGCAAAGGGCTTATTCCAATTATACTGGAAATTTGAAATTCTAAAATCTGATTTTAACAAATTCTTCCATTGATTCTGTTGCATACCCAGTATTGAGAACAACTGCCCCACTAGGTAGGCATGATTATTGACATTTAGCTCCATTATTCTCAGTACAACTATACATTTAGTTTCATTGGAGAAATTTTAAACATACATAGCCACCCCACTTCAGATATTTGGATTTAATTGTCCTGGGTGGGCATCAGTAGTTTTCAAAATATTGCAATTGATTTTATTGTACAGCCAGGGTTGTGAAATGAGGAGATAAATACTGTTTTGGAACCAATTAACCTAACCATTTACAACGTCTATGGCTCCATTTCCACATGAATGAATAGACCTTCTGGTTGACCAGATTTGTTATAAATGGAAATGCCAGTTAAAATTACTATCACTGAGTTCTGAAGGGGACTTTTATTGAAGTAGACTATGTGAGAAACATAGTTGTAAGCAAGTAATTGCTGCTACAAGAAATGTGATAGAGTACTTGAGGATTTATGGGTTAGAAAGAAGATATGTGTCAGGAAGGGTGGAAAATCACATTGTTTAATATTTGGCAACATTAGCAAGAAATAGGAAAAATGTCTATGAAGTTTTATGGAAGAAAATTAGCATGAAGGTGAGATTAGGTGGAAGAAATTAGCATATATTAGAATAAAGTGCTCTGATTTTGCTAATCTCTTTGCTGCCACGTAATTCTACAGAATTGATTTTTTGTTTTTCGGAACCAGGGATTGAACTCAGGCCCTTGCGCTTGCCAGGGAAGCACTTATTCCACTGAGCCATCTCCACAGCCCTTAGAATTGAATTTTAAATCCCTTTCAAATAGTGAACATACAACAGAGGCATTCTTTTCCATTTCATATTCTTTCACAGACTTTGTAATACACCCCAAAATATCTCTAGGAGGAAATCTTTATTTCCTTCAATATCTTACTATTAAAAGTTAAATTTTTGTCTCTATGAAATATACCTTGTACGAATAAATGATCATTTTGGCCTTGCCTTTGGATATCTTGATAAGTCATATATCTAAAGTTCTTTTCAAACCCCTTTACACATTTATCTTTTTCAAATTAATAGAATCTATTTCATGCTTTTTTTCCATTAGGGTTTATAAGTATCTTCACAAAGAAATTCTTAATAAAGTCAGAGAGTGTCTATATGTACTCTTGTGTTATGCAGTACCAAAACTTTTGTTTCTACGTTCATTAAAATAAAAATCTAAATCTCCACTAAACTAGAAAGAGGATAATGATAGATTAATTGTAAAAATAGCCAGTTCCTCCCCTTCTTGTAGCCACACTCCTTTATAAACTACCAATACTCCCAATCAAGACCTCAAATTTATTTCCTGATCTTTGAGTCAGAGCTGGCCAATGCCTTGATTCCATGTATACCATGTGGCAAAAATGACATTGTTCCAGTCCTCAGATCCGTCCTCAAGAGACTATGCATTTATATGTTCATACTTGGAGGCGTACTGGCTTTGTTAGAACTAGCTCCAGCTGGACTTCTGGGAGGATAGAAGACCGCAAAGCTGAGAGGAGAGGCTCAGCAGCTGGCATGGGCATCTAAGGAGTCCAGCTGAAACCAAATGAACCAACCAGCTGCGCTTAGCCCACGTTGCTTGCCAACAGAGCCATGAGGTAATAGATAATCATTGCTGTCATTCACAATTTAGTTAAACAAAAATACTTTATAAGATAGTTGCTGGGTAGCTCATAAAGTGGTAATGTCTAACTGGCACAGAAGGTAAAATGCTAATCCAGGAATTCATCCCCTGTACTTACGTTAACCCCAAACCTAGTGGATTACTACCCACTGCAAACAGGAAGAAGTAAATATGCAGTACCTAGAATAAGCCTTATCTCCTCTAGCATTGCAGTGCACAAAAAGCAAAACCTTTATTTCAAAAACATGTATTATCAGGTAAGATTTTTCATAAAATTATTTTTATTAGCAAGGGGGGAAAATTTTGTAACACAGGAAAGATGACATGGATTACTCTGGTGGCAGAACAAGTATAGCATGGAGCAGAGAGAAGACAGAAAGAGAAGAGATTAGATTAGATTTGAAAGCCATGTAAAAGTGGATGAAAATATCCTCAACCAAAGGAGTCATAATAATTGTGGGGAATGGATATCAGAGTTCCATTGATTTCTTTTAGCTATTAAATCTTCTAATTCTAAGACATGTGTGACCCCAGTGTATGACAGCAGCTGATTTTTTTCGTCAGTGCATGAGTGACATATTTGCATTTTTTCTGATAGAAAGAGACTGTCATTATTTTTGGTTCTCAAAGTTATTATTGAAAGCCAAACTCTATCCTAATTTAGGAATTCCTTAGTTGTTAACACAATTGAAAGTTAGCAGAATGATACATCTCCACAATGCAAACAGGTGCATTAAGGATTTAGAAAGTGAGTACCTCTCTGGGATGCTAGGAGAAAATAAGGTACCATTTATTAGCACCATATGCAAAAATTTATAGCTGCCATTTTATCTAATCTTGAAAATTGCTTTACAAGATATCATCTGATAGATGAAGAAATGAATGATTTGTATATGAGGATAGTGAATGAATTTGGACACTTTGATCACATGAAGTAGAAAACTTGACTCCCAACTACCTCAAATGATACAAACAATCAGTTCATGCACTTGAAAAGAGGTAAGACAAGACAAGTTTTGATTATGGTTTGGTCAAGTCCTTTGTTTAATTGTTCTAAGAGTCCTTCTGTTATTTTTTATATTCCAGTGGCTCATCTTGTAGTATCTGTAGCTGGTCTGAACATCTAAACTACACACATTTCTTGGAAATATGAAACTATAAAAGGCATAAAGTCAGTGAGACAGAGCAAATCCAGGTACACGCCCACTTTTGAACCAATTATTATGGCTGTAGAAAAGTTGTAAGCTGATAAGCTTGAGATGGGGTTCTGTCTACTTGAAGAAGATCTGATGGCAATAGCTGCCTCCTACTTGTATAAATGGTCAAGGATTAGCCCCGAGCAATGGGCAGAATCATTCCTATGTAAAGCAGAATGAAGAAATAGGGCCGGGGAGATGGCTCAGTGGAGTAAGCGCTTCCCTGGCAAGCACAAGGGCCTGAGTTCAATTCCCAGTTCCGCCAAAAAAAAATTAATAAATAAAAGAAAGAAAGAAAGAAAGAAGGAAAGAAAGAAAGAAAGAAAGAGACACCATTAGGTGACTTTTAGTTGGTAGAAACAGCACTCGAACCTTTATTTCTACAGTTCAAAATTCACATTCTTCTCTTTTGCTTTTACCGTGCTCATCCCAGAATTGAGCCTTAGCTGGGCCTTCACGGATGGACAAAGAGAGGTGATCTTAAAATATTCATTAGCTTGTAAGAACTTCTGTGGTCTGGAAATGAAAAGAACGATTGTACATGAACTCTGAGAATTAACAGGAAGGGTTTTCCTCCCTTCTATGGGTAGAGTTATCAGAAGACTAGCAGTCATTTTGTCCTACTATCCTGACAATTCAGGGAATTTTTATAAGCAGTAATTTTTGTGAAGGAGGGGTTAAAATGACTTCTTAGACGTTGACGGTCCATCTCTAATAATGCCTGTTAGCAGAAGGAGGACAAAGCTACGATTCAGCAGCTAGGTCTTGGTGATGTCATAAACACTTATGACAGCAGTAGAACTTTAAGATTGAATTACCTTCTTTGTACCCACTGAAGAAGCAAGACTTGCTGTGTGTAACACATTGTGTAAGCCCCACAGCACCCGGCGGTTTTCACATGGTGCATGGGAAGAAGAGAACTTGATCTGTGAACCCAGAAGATCACGAATCTGATACTCGAAGAGACAATTTAACCTCGCAAATTGCTTTAGTCTCTGATATGTAATTTTCAAATGAAACAAATTAATATGTGTTGACATTTCCCCAGCCTAAGCTTCAAGTAGCACAGCTCAATGAGTCTAATGATGAGTCCCAAGTCAAACACCGCATTATCTAAGTAACACTATTGGCCCATACCGCAAAGTCAGTTCAGGACGCAAATATTTAAAATATTTAAGTTCAGTTGCTTATAGTAGGCAAGAAATATGAATTCAAGCTTGTTTCTTTTTACCAGTGAAACATTTTGTGAGGGTGTTATCAACTGAATGAATATTTTAGGAGTCGAAGACATAAACAACTCAATTTGAATTTATGAGGTAGAAACACCAATTTTAAAATATTTGACAAGACATATAAAACACGAGATTGCTAATGTCTCCAGAGCTGAGGAGAAAAAGGGATTGACAGATTATTGGGAAATAACTCTTAAAACACATTTTAAAAAATTCTTTTTAATTTTTGTAAACTTTTTGGTATTCTCTGTTTTTCTTTTTTATGGGGTTAGTCATATATACATTTTTTCCTTTTTTACTATTTTCCTAGGGAAAAAAATAACTAAAAAATAGTATCATGGTTTGCCTGAATTCATGTGTTGTCTTTTTTTTTTTTTTTCTTCACTGTACCAGGGATTGAACTCAGGATCTTGCAATTCATAAG